>PVLC010010356.1:0-23616 GCA_004027655.1 Graphiurus murinus | reverse complement strand
TCACTATTAGTTTTTTTTTCAAAGCTTATCAAACCCAACTTGTAGAGGGACTGTAAAATGGATTTCTTTAAGAAGTCATTCTAAGATTTGTATATATTTACTCATATGTCAAATAACATCATATAACTGCTTAAACATCTCAAGTTCAAAAGGCAACCTTAATTTATCCTGTAACATCACAGGTAACATAATGTTAGAACTGTGATATGACCTCACATTCAGTTCAAGCACATTGAAAAACAATCCACAAATAGCATTCATTAGTTCACGTTCTCCTTTTGACTTAATTGGTGTAAAACTCATTTATGTTGAACTATTTTCTGATAAGGACTTTAACTCATGCACTAATATTATATACATAAAATATACGTCTATATTTTAAAAATCTTTTCTTTAATTGGATTAGATATAGATTTCAGGTACTTGGATCATTTTAATGTGAAATATTTATAAAAATGTATATGAGAACTATTCTTTTAAGTAAAACTCACCCTGAAAGTATACATGATATATGCAAAGGTTTTGCTTTGTTTCTTAATTCAAAAACTTAATCAATGTCCTACTAACATACACAAGATAACTGCATGTTGTCACATGGTATGTGACTAATTGCAGTTCAGAGTATTTCATAAATGAGCAACGGGTTGTCATTAAACTTTACCACAATCTACACATTTTTGTTGCCTAAGAAAGGAATTATTAAAAATAGAAGCACTATGTTCATCCAGTTTTTATTTTAAATTTACCTAGGGAAAGAAATTCTTAATGGGTCACATCACAACCTCTATTACTGCTTAGACCCTTTCCTTCAATGGAGAATTCCTGAACAGATGATGAATCATATAATCTCCATTGTTGCAGACCTAGAAACAGAAAAAATTAATTGAGAAAAATAGTTGCTTAATTCTCCAGAGACAATATTATCAGCAACTGAGAGAAAAAAGGAAGTGAAATGACTTGGCAAAGTGGTGCATGCCTGTAATCCCAGTTCTTGGGAGAGCAGTGTGAAATAATTTAGGGAGACCCTGTTTTGAAACAAAAAATAGTAAGAGCTGTGGGTATAGTTCAGTAGTACAATGGCCCTGGGTTCAATCCCTAATAACACACACACACACACACACACACACACACACACACACACACACATAAAAAGAAATGACTTCTGAGGAAAAAACTGGATTTTGGAGGGGGGGGCAGAGGTTGAATCCAGGGACTCTCTACTTCTGAACTACACCCCCCGTCAAGTTCTTTTAATTTTTTTGAGGTAATGGGGATTGAACCCAGGGGCATTCTACCTCTAGCTACACCCCCAGTCCTTTTAAAAAAATTATTATTCTTTTTTTTTAGACAGGGTCTCACTAAGTTGCAGAGGGCCTCACTAAGTAGCTGAGGCTGGCCACAAACCTGAGATCCTCCTGTCTCAGCCTCCCAAGTACTGGGATTACAAGTGTGCGCTACCACGCCTGGCTTAATTTTTAATTTTTGAAAGAGAGTCCTGCTAAGCTGCTGAAGCTGACTTCAAACCCATGATCCTCCAGTCTCAACCTCCCAAGTAGGATTACAGGTATGTACTAGTGTATCTAGCTTGGAATTTTTATGGAGAGGATAACTAATGTGTCCAAGTCTTTTTCTGGATGATAAGATGATAGCCACATGACAGAAAAATTCTACAATCGACAGAGAGACACTGGCCTTGCTCAGTGGGTAGTTTCTAGGTTCAGGAGGCTCTGCCTGCTGTGAAATGTAGCCCCCTCTCTTAGAGTTCATGGTATGCACATGCAGACTCAGTTTTAAATCTCACAAGGAGTCCTAAACTTCAGGGCACCTTTCAGGAGCCTTTTTATTGGGCAGTCAGATTTAGACTCTCTGCACTTCCCCTGTGGGGGAGTATTTTTAAATTTTTAAATATTTTATTAGTGTATATTTATTGTATAGATGAGTAGGGTTGGTTGTGGCATATTCATACATGTGTATAACAAAATTGGACCAATTTCACTTCTCAATATCTCCCCTTAGGCTCCTTCCTCCCATATCCTTCCTTTATATTATATTCCCTTTACTATATTTCCTTTTTATTATATTAATGATATCCTTTTTTTCTACCCTCAAACTTCCACATAAAAGAGAGAACATCAATCCTTGTCTTTTTTTATTGTAATAATTTGTGCATTGTAAGCATACATCTTTGTTAGGTACAAATTGATAACGACATATGTGCACACATTTCTCATTTGACCCCATCTCCAATTCCCACTCCGCTCCCTCACCCTCCTTCCCTCTCAAGTTCAGTTCAGTGAGTGACCTTGATATAATTGTGTAAGTACATCATGTGTCTTAGGGTGTCCTCCCCACCACTCGTCCATCCCCTTCGGTTAAATCAACTTCTTTGCTTATCGAGGGTTTCTCCTTTTCCATCTGGAGACCCTCTTATGCCCCATCTTCTCCCTAGCATCTGCATATTAGGGAGAACATATGCTTCTTTACTCTTTGTGACTGGCTAGTCTCACTTAATATAATGTTTTCCAGTTGCATCCATTTCCCCGCAAATAACATGATTTTGTTCTTCTTTATGGCTGAGTAAAATTCCATTGTGTACATATCCCATAGTTTTGTAATCCATTCATCTGTTGATGGACATCTTGGCTGCTTCCATAGTTTGGCTATTGTGAATTGTGTAGCTATAAACATAGATACACATGCGTCGGTCTGATAGTTTGGTTTCCATTCTTTTGGGTAGATACCCAGAAATGGTATTGCTGGATCATATGGTAGGTTCATTCCCATTTGTCTGAGGATTGTCTTCTGAGTCTGGCTTATTTAGCTTAACATGCTTGCCAGTTCCATCCATTTTCCTGCAAATGACATAATTTTGTTCTTCTTTATGGCTGAATAAAAGTGTGTGTGTGTGTGTGTGTGTGTGTTGAGATACTTGCATAGCCATGTTTATCATGGCATAATTCACAATAGCACAGTTGTGGAATCAGCCTAGGTGTCTGTCAACAGATGGATGGGTAAAGAAAATATAATATATAATTTGATACTATCTCATTTATCGATTCTTGCTACTATTTTCTGAGCTACAAGAGTCCTTTTTAGGCAACTGTTGCCTGTGCTTATATGTTGAAGTGTTTTCCCCTAGAAGTTGAAAATCCATTTTGAATTGGCTTTTTTACAGACTGAGAGATAAGGATCTAGTTTCCTTCTTCTACATATGGATATCCAGTTTTCCCAGCACCATTTGTTAAAGAGGCTGTCTTTAATCCAGCATATGTTATTGGCACCTTTGTAAAAAACCAGATGACTATAGCTGTGTGAGTTTGTCTCTATGTCTTCTGTTCTATCCCATTAGTTTATGTGTCTGTTTAAATGCCAGCATTATACTGTTTTTCTTACTATGTCTCTGTAGTATAAAGTCAGGTATTGTGACTTCTCCAACATTTCTCTTTTTGCACAGGATTTCATTGGCTGTTCTGGATCTTTTGTCCTTCCATATGAATTTTAGCATTTTTTCTAGTTCTATAAAGAAAATCATTGGTGTTTTAATTGGCATTGCACTGAGTCTGTAGATTGCTTTTGGTAAGATGGACACTTTAACAATATTAATTCTGCCTGTTTATGATCATGGGAGGTCTTTCCATCTTCTGATGTCTTCTTTAATTTGTTTCTTCAGCATTTTGTAACTTCCCTTGTAAAGTCACTTGTGTTCTTATTTACGTTTATTCCTAGGTATTTTTAAAATGTATTGTGAATGGAATTGTTTTTTTGATTTCTTTCTCAGTTGGTTCATTATTGGCATAGAGATAAGCTATTGATTTTGGTATGCTGATTTTATATATTGTTACTTTGCTGAATTTATTTATCAGCTGTAGAAGTCTTTTGGAGGAGCCATTGGGGTCTTCTAAATATAGAAGTCTTCTAATTATCGCCTACAAATAGGGATAATTTGACTTCTTCCTATCCTATTTGTATCCTTTTATTTCTTTATTTGGCTTAAAATTTCAGGTACTACATTGAATAGTAGTAGTGTGACATTCCTTGTTTTGGTCCTGATTTTAGAAGAAATGTTTTCAGTTTTTCCCTATTCAGTAAGATATTTGCTTTGGGTTTGTAATATATGGCCTTAATTATGTTAAGTTCCTCCATCCCTAGTTTCTTCATTTTTTTTTTTTAATCATGAAGGGGTATTGGATTGTGTTTAACTCCTTCTCTGCATCTATTGAGATGATCAGATAATTTTTGTCCTTGATTCTACTTATTTGTGTATGTTAAACCATCCTTGCATCCCTGGAACGAAAATAGTTTGATTATGGTGTATGATTTTTCAGAAGTGTTAAGTTCACTTTGCAAGTATTTTAAGGATTTTTGCATTTATATGTTCATCAAGGATATTGGTCTGTAGTTTTCTTTCCTTGATGTGTCCTTATCTGGTTTTGGTAGCAGGGTTATACTGGCTTTATAGAAGGAGTTTGGAGGCATTACTTCCCTTTATATTTTATGGAATAACTTGAGGAGCATTGGTGTTGGTTTTTCTTTAACAGTCTGGCAAAATTCAGTTCTAAATTCATCCAGTTTGTAATTTTGGTTGTTGTAAGTTTTTGTTTTTATTACAGTTTCAAACTTATTACTTGCTACTGATTGGTTTAGTTTTTCTATATCTTCATAGTTCAATTTTGGTAGGTCACATATATCTAGAAATTTGTCCATTTCTTCTAGATTTTCTAATTTTTTGGAATATAAATTCTCAGATATTCCCTAGTGATCCTCTGGATTTAAGTAACATGTGTTATAATATCCCTATTTTCATCTTTAAATTCATTAATTTGGATCTTTGTCTTGTTGTTCTTAGTTTGGCAAAGGATTTATCACTCTTGTTTATCTTTTTAAAGAACCAACACAGCCGGCCGTGGTGGTGCACGCTTGTAATCCCAGCATTCGGGAGGCTGAGACCAGAGGATCCGGGTTCACGGCCAGCCTCAGCTACCCAGTGAGGCACTCCGCAACTTAGTGAGACTCGGTTTCAAAATAAAGAATAAAAAATAGGCCTGGGGGTGTAGCTCGGAGGTAGAATGCCCCTGAGTTCCATCCCCAGTACCGAAAAAAAAAAAAAGAACCAACACTTTGTTTCATTGATCCTTTGTATTGCTCTTTTATTTTCCATTTTATTAGTTTCATCTGTATTATTTCTTTCCTTTTACTGGTTTTGGGATTGGTTTGTTGTTATAAAGCCTTGAGATGCATTACTAGATTATTTATTTGAGATTTCTCTGGTTGTTTTGTGTAGACACCCATAGGTATAAAACTTACCTCTTAGAACTGCCTTTGTGGTATCCCACAGATTCCTATATGTTTTTCTTCTACTTTAATTTTGTTGTAAGAAGTTTTAAGTTTCTTCCCTGATTTTTTCAGTGGCTCACCTGTCATTCAAAAGCATGTTGTTCAAGCTCCAAGTGCATGTTTTTCTTACTGTTGATTTCTAATATCATCTAATTATGATATGTATAATAAGATGCAAGAAAACATTTTAGTTTTTTGTGTTTGCTAAGGCTTGATTTTTTTACTTAATATGCAATCTATTTTGGAGTGGATGAAAAGAAAGTGTATTAAGTTGTTCTTAGATGAAATACTCTGTAGATATATGTTAAGTCCTTTTGTATAGTTTAATTCTATAGTAACTTTGTTGATTTTTTTTTTTGTCTAGATGACTTATCTATTACTGGTATGTTAAAAATAACCAACTGTTATTGTTTTGGGGCCTGTCTGTTCTTTTATATTGAATAGTATTTGTTTTATGAAATTGGTACACCAACATTTAGGGTATAAATATTTATAATTGTTATATCTTCTTATTGGCTTGTTCCATTTACCAATATATAATGACCTTCTTTGTCTCTTCTAATTTAGGCATGAAGTCTACTTTGTTGGATATGAGAATAGCTACTCTTCTTGCTTCCTGTTTGATTTTATTTGCATAGAATATAGTTGTTTCATTTTCAGTCTGTGACTCTATTTGTTGGTAAGGTGTGTTTCTTGCAGACAGCATGTAATTGGATCTTTTTAAAAAATGCAATATGCCAGTTTGTGTTCGTTCATTGGAGAATTAAGACCATTTGTATCAGTGTTAGAGAGAGGTATGCATTACTTCCTATCATTTATTTTATTTTGAATATTTGATCCCAATATTTTAATATTTGATCCCAATTCTCATTTCCTTATCTATTATTCTAATGAGATTTATTTTTTTCAGTTCCCTCTTGATTATTTTTTTATCTTCTTCTAGTGTGTATAGGATTCCTTTAGTATCTTTTGCAATGCTGACTAAGTAGTCATAAGTTTCTTTAGTTTATTCTTTTCTTGGAAGGCTATTTCTCCTTAATGTAGGTTGGCAGTTCCTTGTATTTCCTATGTTTCTTTGTTGAGACTTGTGCATATGTTGGGATAGATATTTCTTCCACTGTTATGTGAAAGTCTGTTTAGTGAGTTGCTTTCTCTTTATGATATCCTGGCTAAGCATATATCACAGGATCAAATCAACCACTTAATGTATTCAAAGTGATATAGTCAATAATCAACACTGCCTTGAGAAGAGAGAATAACCACCGGTTATAGCAACAGCTTGAAAGCAAACCATAAACTAACATACAATAACTCCACTAACCAGAGAAGAAAAGGGGAGTAATAATATTGAATAAGCTAAAAAATTATGCAATAAGGAATGTAAAATTAGTATTTAACTATATATAATATGAAAAAGAAAAGAAAGAAGAAAAATCAAAAGAAGGAAAAAACCTAACATTGTATGAAAGTATGCAATAGCAAATAAGGAAAGAAATAAAAGAAACCAGTACAGAAAACATTACCTGCAACATCAAAAACTAACATTGAACAGACTAATAATTTCTCCTTCCCAAGGTATTTAAGGTAGAGAGACTTCTTTCAGGGACTTCAGGCTGAGTGTCTCTGGGCTTGGCAGTAGCAACTGAATTAGACAGCTTCACAGTTGTGATCTTTATTTTTTTCCTATGTCTAGACCTTCATTTTGCTCCAAAACAGGCATGGAGCTCAGGCTCCAGAACCCATGTACACAGTCCTCACTTCACCCAGCTCCGGTGTGCACCTCTGTGGCTCTGGTACCTCTGTGATGGCCTAGGATGCCCATGTGTTCTGTGGTGACTCAGAGGGGATGGCTTCAAGGTTTCTGCAGCCTGGCACACAGGTCCTGGCACCCAGAGCACACAAAGCAGCCCAGGTACAGGTGGTGGCTTTGTGTGCTCTAGAAGAGAAATGCTAGGTACCCAGTTACTTCAGTCCACATTTCTCATCACTGTTACAAAAATACTGGACAAGAACAACTTAGAGGAGGAAAGGCTTATATAAGCTGTTCACAGTTTTGAAGGTTCGATTCATAGTTGGCTGACTCCAAGGAAGAAATCATAGAGGAAAGGCACAGAGGGACACTACTATCACATCATGGCAGCTAGAAGTAGAGAGAGTGAGAGAAGGGGACTAGGGACATATATCACCCCTAAAGCCCCACACCCAGTGACCCATCTACTCCAGCCATGACCCACCTCTGAACCTTGCTGCATTGAAAACTATGTTTTTAACACATGAGACTTTGGGGGTACATTCTAGTTGTAAACCATAGCACTGGGGCAGTTAACATAGTCTTCACCCTGCCCTTCTATGGCTTGGCCAAGGTGCCCCAGGAAGCTCCACTGTGGTCTAAGGTACTTCAAACTTCCAATTTCAAAAGCAAGCAAGCTCCTCTTCTCTGCTCTGTAGACTGGGAGCCAGCCGACTGCACCTTCTGCCACCAAGAGCTCTCAACCTGTCCTATCACAGTCTCTTTCCTGGGCCTAGACTGAGTCTTAGGACCAGAATCCACCAACCCAGTAAAAGAGGTAGGGGAGAAAAAAGATGAAGACAGACGGATGGAATGAAGGACTGAAGGACGGGAGGAAAGGAGGGAGAAAGAGGTGGGCAGTGACAGTGAATCCTCCGAATGCCTCTGAACAAAGGAAGGGTAGCTGAGTCCCAGGACTAGAGTTGTGGTGGGAAGTTGTGGGCCCCAAGTTTTCCACCAGCCCTAGTGCCCTGAGGAATCGACTTACAGTTGTACTTGCTCCCTGTCATAAGGTTCCAACTGCCAGTTTTATGTGGGTGTCTTCCACTTTTCTCTGCTCAGTAGACTAGAAGACCTGTGACCCCAGCTCCTGATGCTCAGTTTCCAGCAGGTTTGTGTCACAGACACTTTCCTGGTCCTGTATTTTCTTGGAGTAGGCACCCACCATCCCAGTAAAAAGTGGCCATGGGGTCTTTAAGATATAAAGCACTCCCTTTTTTGCTGTACTGGGGAATTGAACCCAGGAGCATTCTATCTCTGACACCCCCATCCCTATGTTTTATTCTTTATTTTGAAACAGGGTGTAAGTTGCAGAGGGCCTCACTAAGTAGCTGAGGCTGGCTTCGAACCTGGAACCTCTGGTCTCAGACTCCCATGTACTAGGATTTCAAGCATGTGCCACCATGCTTGGCTAATAAACCCCCTTTTAAGATGTCTTCCTGTCATTGTCATGTCACTGTCTAAATCCACAGGAATGTGCAGTGAACTTCTCTTGCAAGGTCTCACCATGCAGAATCCAAGTCTCCTACTGGAATCTCTCTCAACTAATCTCTCTCCCTCCCTCCCTCCCTCCCTCTCTCTCTCTCATACTGGGAATAGAACCCAGGAGCATTCTATTCTACCTCTGAGCTACATTTCCAGCCCTTTTTACTTTTATATTGAAACAAGGCCTCACTGAGTTGCTGAGGGTGGCCTTGAACCCACAATCCTCCTGTCTCAGCCTCCCAAGTACTGATATTATAGATGTGTGCTACCATGCTTGGCTGGAATCTGTATCTCCAGAGAAGGCCGAGATTCTCTCAGTGGCTGAAGAGGAGCCTCACGCCCTGGGATGAGCTGCTGTGGGCCTAGTGCAGGTGCAGTCTGTTTCTTTTATTAATTCTATTAGTGTTGCAGAAAACCAGTATTTCTGTGTTTCTCTTGGTCACTGATGCTCCTGAGTTGTACTCCAGCACTTTCCCATGGTCCCCTATCTCATCATGCAGTCACATGCCTATTAATTTGATTCAATCTTGGGGAACAGGTGGTATGTATCAAATGCCTCTAGTCCACCAGTTTTTTCTCTCCAGAATGTTACTTTGTATTCTTGGGACTCTTATAACTCTTTATTTTTATTCTTGCATGTTCGGTAATATACAGAGAAAGAGCCAGAATTGGGGGGTCCTGAGGCTTCTACTTACTTGGGATCCCTATTACTAAAATAGTACTAAATCATAAATACAGAGCCTTAGAAGGCATTTGTGCAAATGAGGGTCTCTGAAGCCTAAGTTACATTAGCTTCATGGTAAAATCCTCCTTTGATAGCATATTATTCTAGCTAAATTTCTCTATTACTTTTTTTGTGTGCATGGTTTTGAGGATTGAACCCAGGAGCATTCTATCTCTGAGCTACACCCTCAGCTCTATTGTACTTTTTATTTGGAAATAGGGCATCACTCAGTTCCAGAGGACCTTGCTAAATTGCTGAGGCTGGCCATGAACCTTGATCCTCCTGTCTCAGCCTTCCAAGTACTGGAATTATAAAGTGTGTGCCAACATGCCTGGTTCTATTTATTACTTCCAAATATTATACCTTTACTTTTAAATGACATTGACCTAAAATGAATATTCAGAAAAACAATTTACTCTATTTTCCACAGTGTTCTACAGAGTGGGTATTCAAATTAATTTTGTTGACAATGTCATGACAGAATTTTTTTTTCATTCATAAGAACAATGTTTTAGCTGGGTATTGTGGTACACACCTGTATTTGGGAGGCTGAGGCAGGAGGATTTCAGGTTAAAGGCCAGTCTCAGCAAATTAGCTAGAACCTGCCTGTTTAAAAAGGGTTTGTGGTGTAAATCAGAGGTAGAATGTCCCTGGGTTCAATTTCCAGTACCACATGTACACAAAAAAAGAACAATGTTTATTTTTAAACATGAGGAGAAAACATCTTAAAATATAATGTGTCATAACTAAACACAAGCAAACCCTAAAAAGCTGTAACCCAAAGGTGATCACTAATGAGAATTGAACAAAATACAGCTCTTGGTGGTCCAACTTTAGGAACTTAAAAAGGATTTTGCAATTAGACTGTAAAGGCTAAGTGATGTGTGGTAACAAGAAACCCCAAAATCTCAGTGGTTTATTTTTTGCTCAGATTTATGCCCTGGGTGATTTGGAAGAGGTTCTGCTTCATGTGGTATTCTTTCCTGGAAAAAGATGAGGTTTTCCTTATCTGGAAAACAGTTGATTTAGTGGCTTAGGGCAAAGAGAAACAGAGGAACCACAGGAAAGCTGTTAAAGGTTCTGCTGGAAAGTGGCACACATTACTTCTGCTAACAAAGTCACATGGTGAAGCCAGACACCATTGGGGTGGGAGGTATGGCCCCTTGGGAATGACATGAATACTCCAAACAACACTAAAATTCACACAGTATTTTTCCCTCTAAGGAGAACTACCAAGCATCTCCCATCACCGCCACCACAAATGCTTCATTTATCTTTCCCACTGCTTAGCATTAAAGCAAAACAAAACAAACAAAAAAAAACCAACAAAACAAAATTTAGCAAGAGGCTTTGGCTTTTTGCTAAAATGTGGAAAATATTATCAATCAGGCTGATTTAGTTTGTACTACAGTTTGGATGTTGACTTTCCCCAAAGGTCTGTGTTAATGGCTTGTTCCCCAGGATGGCACTGTTAGGAGGTACTGTTAACCTAAGGAGGTGAGGCCTCATGGGAGGTCTGTAGGCCATTGAGGTTGTGCCCTTTCAGGGGATTGTGGGACCCTGGCCCCTCCGTGTCTTCCTTTGTTTCCTGATTCTGAGGTGAGGAGTTTGCTCTGCCATACACTCCAGGCTTAATGTGTTGCCTCACACATTAAGGTCCGAAGCAAAGGGGCCACTCAGAAGTTGATTAAAACCTCCAAGGCTGTGATCCAAAACAAACCTTTTCTCTTTATATGTTGCCTCAGATATTTTATCATAATGACAGAAAGTTGATGAACACAGTTTAATTGACAAAAACTGTATATATTTATTGTGAACAACATGATTTTTTGAAATATATATACATTGTTTTTATTTTGTTATTGTTGTTTTGTTCTGGTACCAGAGCATTTTATCTCAGAGCTACACCCCCAGAACCCCATTTTTAAAAAAAATTTTGAAATAGGGTCTTGCTTAGTTGCTGAGGCTGGTCTCAAACCTGTGATTCTCCTGTCTCTGCCTCCTAAGTATTAGGATTACAGGCGTGAGCCACTGCACCCAACTTGAAATACGTATACATTCTGGAATTGCCAAATATAGCTAATTACCATATGCATTACCTCACATACTTTGTGTGTGTGTGTGTGTGTGTGTGTGTGTGTGTAGTGAGAACTTTTAAAGTCTATTCTCTTAGCGATTTTCGATAATACAGTATCTTGTTATTAACTGTAGTTACCATATTATACAATAGATTTCTTGTACTTATTCCTCATGTCTAATATTTTATATCCTGTGATAAACATCTCTCCAGCGTCAATGCCCTTAATCTGCCTCATCTTACCCTGGTAACCACCATTCTACTCTGCTTGTATGAATTCAACTTTTTCAGATTCCACCTATAAGGGACATCATGCTATATTATTTGTATTGCAGTGCCTGGCTTATTTACTTAACATAACGTCCTTCAAGTTCATCTACATTGCTAAAAATGATAAGATTTCCTTCTCTTTCAAAACAGAATAACATACCATTGTGTAGATATACCACATTTTCTTTATCCATTCATCCATTGAATAACATTTGACACACTGATTTTATTTCTTTTGGACATATGCTCAGTAGTGGAATGGCTGGATCATACAGTAATTCTATTTTTAGTATTTCAGAAGTCACCATAATGTTTTCCAAGTCTACTGACTGACTTACATTCCCATCAACAATGCACTTCGGTTTCCTTTTCACCACATTCTCCCTAACTCTTGTTTTCTTTTAGATGATGACCATTTTAACAGGTATGAGGTATGATATCTTATTTTGTTTTTAATTCACATTTCCTTGATTATTAGAGATGTTGAGTTATATATATATGTATATGTATATATATATATGTATATGTGTATATATGTACATATATATATATATATATGTTCAGGTCCTTTGCTAGTTTTGGGTAGTTATTTTTTTTTTCTTGCTATTGAGTTGATTAAGTTCACGATATACTTTGGATATTGGCCTTTTATCAGATGTACGGTTTACAAATATTTTCTCCTTTTCATGGGTTGTCTCTTTACCTTGTTGATTGTTTTCTTGGCTATGTAGAATCTTTTAGGTTTGGTGTAATCCTGCTTCCTACTTTTTCTTCGATTGCCTACGGTTTTTGGTTCCTAGCCAAGAAATCATTGTCCAGACCAATGACATGAAGTGTTACCCCTGTGTTTTCTTCTAGCGTTTTTATAGTTTCAGGTATCAAGTCTAATAATCCATTTTGAGTTGATTTTTCTGTATGATGTGAGATAAAAGTCCAATTTTATTCTTCTACATTTGAATATCTAGTTTTCCCAACTGGGTTGTTGGATAATCTTTTTTTTTTTTTTTCCCAATGGCAACTTTGTCAAAAATTAATGAACCATAAGTATTTGGGTTTATTTCTGGCCTGTTCCATTGGTCAAACTACCTGTTTTTATGCCACTACCATGATGTTTATATCAAGTGCTTTATAATATATTTGAACTCAGGGAGTGTGATGCTTTGTTCCTTTGCTTAAGATTGCTTTGGTTATTTAGGGTCTTTCATACTGTCATATAAAATTTAAAACTTTTTTTTACTATTTCTGTGAAAAATGACATTGGATTTTAATAAGGATTGCAATGAGTGTGTAGATCACTGTGGGCATATTGGACACTTTAATAATATAACTTTTCTAATCCATGAACACAGATTCTATCTTTCCACTTATTTGTATCTTCTTTAATTTCTCTCATCAATGTTCCATAGTTTTCAGTGTATGTGTCTTTCACCTCTTTGGTTTAATTTATTCCATTACATTTTAGTTTTCATAACTATTGTAACCGAGATCATTTTCTTGATTTTTTTTTTCAGGTAAGTCATTGCTAGTGTATGGAAATTCTACTAATTTTTGTACACTGATTGTATATTTTCCAAATTTACTTTTTTTGGTACTAGGGATTGAACCTAGGGGTTAAATTTATTCCTACACATTTTATTTTTCATAACTATTGTAACTTGGATCATTTTCTTGATTCTTTTTCAGTTAATTCATTGCTAGTGTATGGAAATGCTACTGATTTCTATACATGATTGTATATATTCCAAATTTACTATTTTATTTATTTTTTTGATACTGGGAATTGATCCCAGTAGAGTATTCTACTCTGAGCTATATCCTCAGCTCTTTTTATTTTTATTTTGAAACAGGGTCTTGCTAAGTTGCCAAGGGTCTTACTAAGTTGCTGAGGCTGTCCTTGAACCCATGATCCTCCTGTCTCAGCCTCCCACATACTGGGATTATAGTACAGGCACATACCACGGTTCCCATTTCCAACTTTACTAATTTGTTTATTAGTTCTAAGAGTTTCTTGGTAGAGCCTTTAGGGTTTCTCATATATATATTGTTGTTTACAAACAAGACAATTTAATTTCATCTTTCCCAATTAGATGCTTTTTAATTCTTTCTCTTGCCTAATTGCTCTGGCTAAAATTTCGAATACCATGTTAAGCAGAAGTAAGAATGGGCATCTTTATCTTGTTCTCAGTCTTAGAAGAAAGCCTTTCAACTTTTCACCATTGAGTATGTTAGCTGTGGGTTTCTCATATATGGTCTTATTATGTCAAGGTATATTCTTTCTATGCTTAATTTTATGATTTTTTTTATTATGAAAGGATGCTATATTTTGCCAACGGGTATTTTTCTGCATCTATTGAGATGCTTATGAGGTTTTTGTCCTTCATTCTGTTGATGTGGTGCACCATATTTATAGATTTGTATGTCAAACGCTATACATATCCCTTGCATTCCAGAGATAAATCCCATTTGATCATGGTAAATCATCCTTTTAATATGCTATTGAGTTTGATTTGCTAGTTTGCTTTTTTTTTTTTTTTTTGTGGTACAGAAGATAGAAACCAGGGGCCTTCTATCTCCGAGCTACACCCCCAGACCTATTTTATTTTTTATTTGGAAACAAGGTCTCTCACTAAGTTGCAGAGGGCCTAAATAGCTGAGGGTGGTCTCTAACCTGTGATCCTCCTGTCCCAGCCTCACACGTACTGGAATTACAACCATGTGCCACCATACCTGGCTCGACTTGCCAGTATTTTGTTGAGAATTTTTCTATCTGTGTTCATTTGGGATATAAGCCTGAAATTCTTTTTTCTTGTGTTCTTTTTTGATTTTGGTGGCAACATAAATTCTGGCCTCATAAAATGAGTTGAGAGGTATTTCCTTTTCTTTCTTTTTATAAAAGCATTTGAAAATAATTAAGATTTATTTTTCTTTAAATGTGTTAGAATTCACCAGTGAAATCACCAGATCCTAGGTGTCATTTTGATGGAAGAATTGTATTACTGATACAGTCTCCTAACTCATTATTGGTCTATTCAAGTTTCCTATTTCTTCACGATTCACTCTTAGGAGGCTGTATGTGTCTGGGAGTTTATTCATTTCTTCTGAGTTACACAATTTGTTGGCATATAATTGTTCATAATAGTCTATCATCCTTTTATTTCTGGGGTATCAGTTAAAATGTTTCCTTTACTTTCTAGTTTTGAGTTTTCTTTTGGGTTAATTATTCTAACCACAAGTTGCTTGCTTTATGTTTTCCCTTTCAATAAACAAAAACCTCTTACCTCTTTTTTTTTAATTTCTACTTTATTTCTTCTCTAATCATTATTACTTCTTTCTTATACTAATTTTTATTCAATTCATTCTTTTCCTAGTTTATGAGCTAGAGCTATAACGTTAGGTTATTTATTTGAGGTCGTGTGTGTGTGTGCGCGCGTGTATGTATGTTACTAGGGATTGAACCAGGGATATTCTACGTTTGAGCTATACCACCAGCCATATTTTATTTAATATTTAGAAGCAAGGATTTTCTAACTTGCTGAGGCGGGTCTTGAACTTGCAATCCTCCTGTTTCAGTTCATGTATTCTTCATTATGCTTGACCAGTTCTACTTTTGATGCTCTCTGTTGCATTTTATTATATTCTTTGTATTTTCGGTACTAGAATTTGCTTTTATAATTTCAACCTCTTGGATAAACTTTTCATTTCAATAATTTTTTAATTCCCTGATTATTGCTTATTTATTTCTCTGTACTTGAAATTTTCCGAGTTGCTTTAAGACAGTGATTGTGAACTCTTTGTTAGGCAATTCATATACCACTATCTATTTCGGGTGAGCTACTGGCACTTCATTTTGTTCCTTTCAGTCTATCATGTTTCCCTGATTGTTCAGATGTCTGAAAATTTGAATAAGTAAACTTTATGGACTGGTTTTGACTTGGAAAGCTCTTTATCAGCCCCTTTTAAAGGTTCTGGGAAAGCCATGTGGCATGGTTTCCAGGTAGATGGGAGTCACCGACAGGCTACCTTGGTGCCTAGATCTGTTGTTGATCCTGGATCCTGGATCCACTCTTGTGTTTATAGGGGCTTATATGGAATTGGGGTAGGCCTTGAACCTGAGACTGCAGACGCTAAATAGGTGCTGGAATGGGCCTGACTCCTGGGTCTACTCGGATAGGTCTAGAGCCTGAGTCTGTAGGGACTGGTCTATTACCAGAGTAGCTGTAGAGCTTGAATCTGTGGGAATAGGCCTGGGTTCTAGATCCACGGGTGATGACATAGAGCCTGGGGTTGTAGTTGTCCTAGAGATGCAGTCCATGGGGGCTGACCTGGTACCAGGGTCTAATGGGGTGAACCTGGACTCTGAGGCCACAGGGAATAGCCCCCTAAACTAGGGACAGCCTGACTTGGGGTTAGGAATATAGTCCTAGTCCATGGAGACCAATGTGGAGCTGAGGCCCAAAGACTGTGGCTAGGTATCTGGAACCACAGGACCTGCCTGGAATCAGAGCTGTTGAGACTACCTTGGTATATGAGTTCATGGGGCTGGTCCTAGATTCTAGGTCTGTGGGGATCAGTGAAGTGCTGGAGTTACTGGGATAGACCTGGACCCCCATGTCTGCCCCATGGTTAGATCCTGGGTCTGTAGGAGTCTCCAGTGGTGCTAAAGGAACTGTCATAGCACCAAGCAGGCCTGGAGCCTGATACCTGAGGTCATAGGTACTGACTCAGTGATAAGGTGGGCCTGAAGGCTGAAGCTGTGTAGGCTGAGCAGGTAGGTTCTGGGCTAGTATGGAACCTGGAGTGGTCCTAGATCCTGTTTCTACAGTAGTCTGCCTGGAGGCTGGTCTATGAATATTGATCTGATGACTGGATTTATGGGATCTGAGCTGGTGATAGGGCAAGCCTGAAGCCTGGGGCTCTGGGGACCAGCCCAGTTCTTGGAGCAGCCTGGGGCCCAGGGATGCTGGGGCTTGTCCAGATCTGGAATCATATGAAAGGGTTAGGCTATAGGCTCAGTCTGGGCCCTGGAATCTGGGGCCATGGGGACTTACCCAGCACTGGGTTTTACTGTGGAAGCTCGGTGTTAGGGTCTGAGGCAGTCTGGTGCTCATTTCTCTCTTCTTTCTGCAAGTGAAGGGTATTTCTCTACATGCTGCCTGGAGTTAGGAGAGCAGGTAATGCTGATATTATAAACTGGTCTTTCACATCCTTTTCAATGTGTCTTCTATTTCTGTGCTAGACATAGGAGCTATAATCTCTCACTTGGTTTCCTTAACTCTTTGAAGGTATTTCTGGGCATGGATAGTTGATAAAAATTGATGCTTCTACATGGGGATAGGCACTGGAAAGTCTCATGCTGCCATCTTGTTGATATACAGACCCTGTCAACTTTCTAAGAGGAAAAATTCTGTTTAATCTCATTCTTGCATTTCATATGTATTAAGAGCCTACTATGTTGAAGGCATTGTGTTGAATTCTAGAGAAAAAAAGTGAATGACTGCACAAGAATCCCAAATAAACTATGCAGATACTCCACCCTAAAAGAGGGCACCCCCAACTCCCTATTCCTTAAGTGCAGGATGCACGTAGCAACTTATTTCAAAGAGTAGAGAATATTGGTTTGTATGTAAAATGTCCCCCTAGCTCTTATGGAAACAAGGTAGTAATGCTGGAAACAGGGCTTGATTTCTAAGGTGGGGTCCCTGGAATATGGTCTTGGGGATAATAGAAGGACTCTCCTCCCTTTGCTCCCTCTCTTTTTCTGGCTTCCATGATATGAAAGTGGAGTCTAGCATTCCTCCTCTCTGTGCTTCCCTCCACTATGCCCTGAGCGCTGCAGACCTGGCCTGACATGAGCTGAACCCTGAAACCTCCAAAAACTGTGAGCAAATAAATCTTCCTTCCTCTCAGTTGTGTGTAGGCAGGCTTATTGGCTCATAGCAGTGAGACTGGTGACTGGGACAAGGAGAAAATACTAAATTTACAGAGGAGAAAGCTGACAAACATTATCTCAGCCAGGTGATCAAGGTCAATATTCAAGTCATATATCATGTTTCTAATATGTTCTCTTCATATAAAGTGATATTAATGATGCCTTATCTCCATTATCTTTCTTCTCCAAGCCCACAACTCCATTCTCATTAAGAGAAAAGCACCAGACACATTTCAGTACAGGGTCATCTCACAGTATAGCTAAACAGTATTCCACAAAACTGTCATAGTCATCAAAACCAAGAAAAATCTGAGAAACTTTATAACCATAATTTTGCATTGTAGAATGGTATTATTTAAAAACTAAGGAAGCCAGGAGTGGTGGTGCATGCCTGTAATCCCAGTACTTGGGAGGTTGGGACAGGAGGATGGCAGGTTCAAGGCCAGACTTAGAAACTTAGCGAGACTCTCAGCAATCTAGTGACACCCTGTTTCCAAATAAAAAAGTAAAACAGGGTTAGGGGTGTAGCTCAAAGGTAGAATGCCCCTAGGTTCAAGCCCCAGTAACACACACACACACACACACACACACACACACACACACACACACACACACACAAAACACCTAAGGAAATGTGATAAACTATAGATGTCAGTTAGTAATAGTGTATCAATATCAGTTCACTAACTATAAGAAATGTGCTAAACTAATAAAAGATGTTAACAGGGAAAATTATGTGTATATGTGTAGAGGGTACACTGAAATTCTATGTATAGGTTGAGTATCCATTATCTAAAATGCCTAGGACTCAAAGAGTTTTTTATTTTGATCTTTTTTCAGATTTTGAAATATTTACATGCATACTGAGATTTCTTAGGGTTAGGACTCAAATCTAAACATGATATTACTTTTTTTCATATACACCTTATATACACATAGCCTGAACATAATTTTGCACAATACACTAAGTGTATCTGCATTTGACTGTAACCTGTCACATGAGATCAGGAGTGGAATTTTTGACTCTGACATCACCTTGCAGCTCAAAAATGGCGGATTTTGGAGCATTTCAGATTTTCCAGTTAGAGATGTTCAATCTTTCTTCCCAGTTTCTCTGTAAATCTAGAACTTTTCTAAAAAATACAATAATCTATGAAAAATGCTACAAAAATTTGAATTATCTCTGTCTTTATAGAACTGAGTTGAAGAGAGACTAAAATCAGGAAAAATTATAATACAGTGTCATAAATACTATAACATAGGTTTGAACAGAGCATTGGAGCCCTATTAGGGCTTTTAGGAGAAATTACAATTTTTCTCTAATAAACAATATCTTAAAAATATTTGACTCTCCATTAGCAGCCAGCAAGTACCTTGCTCAAAATCTGCATTCAAATGTCTGTGGAAATGATGAAGACGATAGTTCCCTATTATGAAATGACCTAGATGTGGCAGCCATAAATAATTATGATAAGTGAAGGTTAACTGCTTCTTGTACAATATCCTTAAAAGGTAAAAGCAAATTTCAGTTCAAATTCTGCCACACACAACTTTATTACACAAACATAGATGACCAGCAAAGTCCCAGGAATTCAGACTTTAATGTGCTTCAATCATGATTTTTCATGAAAAAAAAAAAAACAACAAAACTGTTTGAATGACAATAGGAATATTGTCTCTCCAAGGGAGAATTATTTCCCCTTAGAGTCAATGGTAGGCAAACTGAAACACTAAAATAAAAATTAAGATGGTTGGACACTTGACAGTTCCAAAAAGGACTCCATCTTGAAAGGTTCAGAGTAGAAACGTCTTTGAATACTTATACCTGGCTCGTATGCAAGTGAGGAGTATCTCCAAAATATTTTAGTCAATACATTTCACAGGAACCAGGTGTGGTGGAGCATGCCTGCAATCCCAGTACTTGGGAGGCTGAGATAGGATCCCAGGTTCAAAGCCAGTCTCAGCAATTTAGAGGCTCTCAGCAACTTAGCAAGATCCTGTTTCAAAATGATGATGATGATAATAATAATACTAACAACAACAATAATAATAATAATAATAATAAGATGATGATGATTGGGGGTGTAGCATAGAGGTAGAATACCTCTGGGTTCATTCTTCAGCAATCCTCCCCCCTCAAAAAAAATGTTCATCACATTAACAGAATCTCCAGTATAGACAGAAAGTTGAGCTGGCTGAAGCTTAACCTTATGGTTGTGACCTTTTAAATTTAAAGCCATTTTTGGCCTGTGGATTTCCGGGTAGCACAAAGTGAAGGTTACATTTAGCCATTACTTGCTCCCATTCTACTAAAAGTGCTATTTTAACATATTACAGATAGCATAAGGCTTCTTTTCTCCAAGTTATCCTGGTGTTACATCATTGGTAGTTTGGTTTTAATCTGAACCTCCACTGTGAGACCTTGGACAACTCATGTTGCTTTTCTGGGTCGCAGTTCCCTCACCTGAAAATGAGGGCACTGGGTTAGGTCTCTCTCCTCTCCATCCCTACAATCTGTGAGCTAGCTATGTTTTAGCTGACTTCGAGGAAAATCATGAATGTGCATGTAGAGATATTCGCTTTTATTCACTCGAGGGTCAGGTTATGTACACCATAAATATTAGCTTCGTTGAGCAAGCAAGTGTTAGCATTAGACAAGTATATTTAGGATTAGACCTTTTTTGGTAATTCTACATTTTTCTATGTCGTATGCTTTATAAACGAATGTATAGGTATTGGTAATACTAGTATGTATTTAAGTTACAGCATAAGAAAAAAAAATCCCCAAGGTAATATACTAACCACTGAAGGGAATCCTTAATTCTCGAATCCACTATCTTGTCTTTCTCCTGTCAGGGTTGGTTTCAGAGCAGTGGTGCTTTCTGTCCAGCCTTAAACCTAAAACGTATTTTCAAGGGCTGTCACCGTATTTTCCCAGGTTTCCATTTGGTCCTTTACAAAACCCCAAATGTATCATTAAAAAAATCCCTTGAATGATTCTTTAAGTTCAAGCCCAAGTGGGGATGTCCCAGGTACCGCCCCCCAGAGCCCCCTTCCTCTCCTCTCGGAAAGAAGTGGCGCGCACCTGAGCGCCACAGCCTGCGGGCGCGGGGCCGCGGCGGGCTCCTCCCTGCTCCGTCCTCGGTCCGTGCAGGGCCGCCCGGCCGTCACCTGGCGCCTCGCGTGGGCTGTTTCGCGCGGCCGAAATCCCAAGTCTCGGCGGCTGGCGGCCGTTCCGAGCCTCCGCCCCTCCGCCCGGGCGGCGCTCGCGGCCCTGTGCCCCGCGCGTCCCCTCGTGCCGCGCCCCCAGGTGTCCCCGCCGCCGCCGGCCCCGCGCTCTGGCCTCCCTTCCCTGCCGGCCCCGCCCAGCCTCCGCTGCGCCGGGGCTCCCGGCCGGGCCTCTCCGTCTCCCGCCCACCTCCGTCCCCCTCTCCCCTCCCCAAGAAGTGCTATTTTTAGCAAATCCTCTGCGCGCCACCGCCCGCTCAGCTCGCAGCCGCCCGTCCTCCCTCCTCCCTCCTCCCTCCCTGGATCGCTCGCTCGCTCGCTCGCTGGCTCCGCGCTCCCCCCGCCCGGCCGCCGGCGCGTCCCGCACCCCGCACCCCGCGCCCCGCGCCCCGCGCCCGCACCCGCACCCGCGCCCGCGCCGCGCACCCCGCCCCGCCGCCCCGCGGCGCCCGCGAGCCCCGCGCCCCAGCCCCGGCGCCCCGAGTCAACTTTCAATCCCCCCTGCCGCCTGCCTCGCCATTCTCCTCTCCTCCTGGAAAGATGGCTGTGTGCAGAAGGGGGAGAAGTTAGGGGGTCGCCAGCGCGGGGCGAAGGAGGGCGCGACAGCCTTGGCAGGAGCGGGCGGAGGTGAGTGGCCCCGCAGCCCGGTCCCGGGTACCGCTGGGGAAAGCCCTGGGAATTGGGGGCCGCGGGTGCTCGGGATGCGCCGCTGTATTCCCTGCCCGGGTTCCCCAGCCTCCCGGCATCTCGCCCGACTCCGATGCCACTCGCTCTGCATCTGGCAGCCCGGAGGTGGGTGGGTTCAGGGTATCCTGGTCACAAGTTGGGGCCGGGTGATGGATCCCGTCGGTGAGAAGCCTGACGTTTGGCAGGGCAACCTGAGGCGAGGGGTCGGTGGCAGGGCTCTCCCCCGCCCCCAAACACACACCCAGTTCGTGTTGGATCCGAGCTATGAATGAAAAGTTTGTACCGCCAACGTGTTGCTTGAGGGGAGCAGGACTTAGTGGGGGTACGCCTGATGATTATTGGGCGACTTCAGTTCCGAGAGACAGTACACCAGAATCCTGGGGTTTAAGAAAAGTTCGGGAGGCTGGAGGATGGGCGATAAAGCAGATCCTAGGCTAGAGGAAGGAGAGTGATGCATTGCAAGCTTAATATTAAGGTAAACTGATTAATAAAAGGCCACCTGGGGTACCACAGTGGGGACTAGAGGGAGCGGAGCGCGGGGGGGGGGGGGGGGCGTTCCCGGATCGGCTACCAGGCGGCGTTTGTTTGGTTTTAAGGCCATCGCCCACTTGTCCGCAGTGAGAGGTTCTGGTGGCAGAGGCCTGCGTGTCTGTGTGTGAGAGTGGGACCGAGCTGCCCTGCAGATCCCAGGCGTGGTTGTCAGGAGAGGCTGCGGGGAACCCAGGATGCGGTTCATGTGATGTGGACTTGGGAAATTCTCTAGTGAGTCTCTTATGCTCTAATTTCATGAAAATCTGTCGCGTTTGTTTTCCCAGCCAGGAAGGTGTGTGTAATCTCCTAAAAGGAACTTTCAGATAAAATAGAATTTTGAAATCTATGAGAATTGGATATAGTCATATGTACATGTAGATTCCATTTTACGTGAATAGTATCCGTTTGTAAAATAGGGAAGCAAGGTAAGAAGGGCTTAAAAAGTTTAACTTCTACCAGAAAAGGGAGTGAAGAGTTAATTTTTTTTTTCTCCCCAAGAGGTATAACAATGCTTATACAACCAAATACTCTGGGTATGCTGAGATGTCTCATAAAGAGTAAGATTTCGGAATTACAAGTATTTGGAGCATGATCATGCTTTTAAATCTTGCATGCATTATTGACATCTAGGAAAAGAGAGTAAGTATATACAGAACCTATATTGAAGAAAAAAAAAAAAAACTTAAAATCTTTGGAAAGAAACCTTTTGACATTTGAAAAGGTCTGGATGTTATTTTCTGATGTCCCAGAAATCTTTTTCATCCTGTAATGAATAACAGCATAGAATAAGTTGCAGTTAATAAATGAGGACAATTTAAAAATCATGGTCGGAAAGATATCTTTTGAACTACTCTTTGGTGCTTTGGATGTTTATTATGGAAATTATTGTGATTGCAAATTTTGTTGTTTATTTGTCTTTTGCTGTGGATAATTTGTCTTCCTTTTCCTCTTAAACCACTGTTCCAGTTTGGACCAATTTAATTACCCAAACATCAAATCACTGATGTGCCTTCTGGAAACCATTCATATTTGAAATGCTTAATAAGAATATTATATTTCTGAAAGAACCCATAATTTAGTCAGTTGTAAAACTTGCTTGTAATTTATTCTCATCTATTTTGTCTGAATGGGGAAAGTCTCAAGATGAACAGTGTTTTCTGGGAATATGTTATTTTCTGTGCAGGGGAAAAGCTAATGTTTTCATATATGTTTCAGCTACAAAACAGGTGCATGTACAGTGGGAATCCTGGGTCTGACCTTTGATAGGCTGCCAGCTAGAAGGAGAGAGATGCTTTCTCAGCCTGCCTCCTGAATTGGTAGTCTTCACTATAGAATGGACACGGTTAGATGCACAGAAGCACAGGAGGTTATACAGAAGAAAGGAGTTTTAAATTAAGTATCGGTATGTAGATGAGAGAGAGAGAGAGAGTGACAGAGACAGAGACAGTACGTGTGTGTGTGTGTGTGTGTGTGTGTGTGTGTGTGTGTATGTGTATGTGTATGTGTATACTGGGGCATTCTTTTTTTTTTTTTTGGTACTAGGGATTGAATCCAGAGACATC
>PVLC010010355.1:0-50641 GCA_004027655.1 Graphiurus murinus | reverse complement strand
AATGCACAGTGTTTGAGGAACAAAGAAAATCAGAAATTTCAAAACAAATAAGAGCCAGGTAGCATACACCTGTAATCACAGTACTTGGGAGGCTGAGACAAGGATCACAGGTTCTCAGCATCTTAGTGAAGCTCTCAACAACTAAGCAAGACCTTGTTTCCAACAAAAAAATAAAATAGGGCTGAGAGTATAGCTTGGAGGAAGAATGCCCCTGGGCTCAATCCTCAGCACAAAAAGAAAATAGTATCATGTGGATATTACAGAGTTGGAAAGACAGTAACAATAGAAAGATGTGATGCCTTAAAAAACAGGGAGTAGACCAGAATAGCACATTGAGAGCACATGGGAAAAAACATTGAATTGACTAAAGTAGATCGATGAAGAAGAGGGAAAAGAACATTTAAAGAAATCAGCATGTAGCCGGGCGTGGTGGCGCACGCTTGTAATCCCAGCATTCGGGAGGCTGAGACCGGAGGATCCTGGTTCGCGGCCAGCCTCAGCTACCTAGTGAGGCACTCCGCAACTTAGTGAGACTCGGTTTCAAAATAAAGAATAAAAAATTAGGGCTGGGGGTGTAGCTTGGAGGTAGAATGCCCCTGAGTTCAATCCCCAATGCCGAAAAAAAAAAAAAACAAAAAAGAAATCAGCATGTTACAGGAACTTTTCTGAGGAGGATGAAGTAAATTATGAAGAAAAATGCATCGCTGGGTTTTTGGTTGTTTTGTTTGTTTGTTTGTTTGTTTCTGTTTGTTTGGTTTGGTACTGAGGATTGAACCCAGGGGCATTCTACCTCAGAGCTATACCCTATTTTGAAACAGGTTCTTGCTAAATTGCTGAGAATATTGATAAGTTGCTGAGTCTGCCCTTGAATTTGTGAACCTTCTGTTTCAGCATCCCAAGTACTAGGGGATCACAGGCATGTGCCATCACACTCAGGTCATAGCTGGTATTCTTATTTCTATTATTGGTTGATCAAATAATTCAGACTTTCTTTTTTGAGAAAATAGCAACAACTTTGATAAAAATATTAAAATAATCTTGTTAGAGCATAAGAGTTAGAAGGAAGAAAAGAAGAACAAAATTTAAAAATGAAGGAAAATAAAAACCAAGAAAGATAAGTGCTCTCAAAGCCACATGTACCCTGAGGACATTTCCCAAGGAGAATCAGATTTTGACAGATAAGGAGTATAGATAAGGAACAGAAAGAGAAAATTCTTCCTCACTATAAGCTGGCTTCCCCAAAAGGCTATGACTTCAAGATAAAGATGAATTAAAGAGAAATAGCTCTTACAGAATTATAATCCACTCAATTCCAGGGTAAATTCTTGAATTTAGCTTAAGTTCTCCAGAAATACTTGTGCTTCCAACTGCCTGATGAGCAATCTTAAATATTTTATATTTTAAATGTTATTTTTAAAATAATTTTTTTAAAAGTTCAAATATGCAGCCAGGCCCGGTGTCAAGTGCCTGCAATCGTAGTAGTTGGGGAGCTGAAATAGGAAGATTGCATTGCACAGGCTCAAGGACAGCCTCAGAAACTTAGCAAGACCCTGTTTCAAAATAAAAAGGGCTGGGAATGTAGCTCAGACATGGAGTGCCTGTGGGTTCAATCCTCTGTTACCCCACCCCCCAAAGCCATAAAATACCAGAATGGAGGAAAAAAAAACAATATTTATGTATATGCTGTCTATGAAAGACTCACTTCAGATTTAAAGACACACATAGACTGGAAGAGAAGGGATAAATAAAAATATTCCACCCCAATTATTACCAAGTGAGAACAGGGTTGCCATATTTATATCAGACAAAATAGATTTTAAGTGTCAAATCAGTTACCAGAGAAAAGGAGGACATCTTATAATTATAAAACAATCAATTTACCAGGAAGATATAACAATGATAAAGAAAACATATATTAACCTGAGGGAGAAATAGATAGCAACACATTAAAGAAGATTAAATGGACTGCTTTCAGTAATGGCTAGAACATTCAGACAGAAGATTAATAATGAAAGAGAGGACTTCAATAACTGTATAGACCAAATGTACCTAAAAGACAAATACAGAATATTGTTCATAGAACTACCATCTGCTCCAGCAATCCCACTACTAGTACAAATCCAAAGAAAATGGAATCAGTGTGTTGAAAAAATACTGTCTCCCGTGTTCATTGTAGCATTATTCACAATGGCCAAGATATGGAATCCAACTGAAGTATCTATCAGTAGATGAATGGATAAGAAGAATGCGGAATGGAATCCTATTTAGCTTCAAAAGAGGAAGAAAATATCTCATTTGTAATAACATGGATGAATCTGGAGGATGATGTGTTAAGAGAAATAAGCCAAGCAGAGAAAGATACACAGCACATGATCTCACCTACATGTGAAATTTTATAAAGTTGAACTTATAGAAGCAGAGTAAAATGGTAGCTACCAAAGGTGGGAGAAGGAGGCTTGAGAGTGGTTTATTGGGAAGTTGTGAGTCAAAGGATATAAAATTTCCATTAGATAGACATAATAAGTTCAAAAGGCAAAAGGTCTGTTGTATAACATGGTGACTGCAGTTAATAACAATACATTATATATGTGAAAATTGAGTGTTTTTAAATGTTCTCAACACACGCACACGCACACACAAGTATGTGAGTAATGCATATTAATTAGCTTGGTTTGGCCATTCCATACACACACAATTTTTATTCACAGTTTAAGATAAGTAGTAATTTTTAGTTAAGAAAAACAATTAGAGCCGGGCGTGGTGGCGCACGCTTGTAATCCCAGCATTCGGGAGGCTGAGACCGGAGGATCTGGGTTCGCGGCCAGCCTCAGCTACCTAGTGAGGCACTCCGCAACTTAGTGAGACTCGGTTTCAAAAATAAAGAATTAAAAATAGGGCTGGGGGTGTAGCTCGGAGGTAGAATGCCCCTGAGTTCAATCCTCAGTACCACAAAAAAAAAAAAAAAAAGAAAGAAAAACAATTAGAATAAGGATTTCAAGGATATAGCAGCATCATGTTTACTGCAGTAATATTTTAATAGCCAATATTTGAAAACAACCTAAATGTTCAGTAACAGATGAATTAATAGAGAATTATTGTATTCACTATTAACCACACAATGGGATAATATTTAGCCTTACAAAGGAAAGGAAATTCTGCAATATGCAAGAATGTGGATGAGTCTTGAGGTCTTTTCACTAGGTGAAATAAGTCAGTCACAGAAAGATGAATACTTTCTAATTACACTTATATGAATTATTTAAAAACTCCTAAAATCAGAGAATGAAATGGTGGTTTCCAGGGGTTGAGGAAAGAGAGAAATGGAATTTGCTAATCAACAGGCATAAAGTTCCAGTTATACAAGGTGACTAAGTTCTAGAGATCTGCTATAAAGCATAATGCCTATAGTTACAGTGTCATGCACTTAAAAATGTTAAGGTGGTAGAGTTCATGTTAAATGATATACTACAATAAAATAATGGGCAATTGAACTGATTAAATGTTTCTCAAAAGAAGAAATGCAAATGGCCAACAAATATATATTAAAAAAAGTTCAACGTCATTAAGAATCAGGGAAATGTAAATCAAAACTACAGTAAGAGTCTGTCTAACTATTCCAGTTAGAATCTCAATCATCAAGAATACAAACAATAAATGCTGGTGAGGATATGAGGAGATAGGAACAACTATATACTGTTGGTGGGATTGTAAGTTAGTACAACCACTATGGAGATAGTGTGGAGGTTCCTCAAAAGACTAGGTATGGAACCACCATATGACCCAGCTATACTATTCCTCAGTATCTTCCTAAAAGAATTAAAACCAGAATACTATGGTGATACATGCATACCCATGTTTATAGTAGGAAAATTCACAATAGCCAAATTATGGATCCAAATCAGGTGTCCATTCAACAGATGAATGGATAAAGAAAACGTGGCATATATACACAATGGAATTTTACGCAGCCATAAAGAACAAAATTATGTCATTTGCAAGAAATGGATGGAACTAGGGAACGTTATACTAAATGCGGTCAGTCAGTCTCAGAAAGTCAAGGGTCATATGTTTTCTATGATATGTGGAAGCTAGAGAGAAAGCAGGAAATGAAAGGAGCTTCAGATAAATGAGGAGGGAGACCAGAAGAATGGTGGAAGGAGACTGGGGGAGGGAAGAAGGGAGCGGAAAAGTAAAAGTGAATACCTAACTCTCAACTTTAAAGTATATGCTAAAGTAAGTGATTTATATTTGTAATTATTAGAAATATTACAAAATTGATGTGTAATAAAAATACTTAGGGGAATTAGAATTGCTATATTTATAAGTTAAATTTTAAGATGTATTGGATTTATTCAAGTCCTTAATAGATTTGATTAGATGAGCCAAATGCAAGAGAAAATCAAATATATTTAACGTATATTTGTAGTTCAAAATGTTGGCATTGTTTAAAGTTGTTAGTGGGATCAAACTCTAGGTTAAGACCCCTTAAAGTTGGTTGCTAAAATTTGATAATCTTAGATATAGAATAGTAAGATTTTTTTTTTTTTTGAGGTACTGGGGATTGAACTCAGGGGCATTCTACCCCCGAGCTATACCCCCAGCCCTAGTTTTTATTCTTTATTTTGAAACCGAGTCTCACTAAATTGCAGAATGCCTCACTAGGTAGCTGAGGCTGGCTGCGAACCCGGATCCTCCAGTCTCAGCCTCCCGAATGCTGGGATTACAAGCGTGCGCCACCACACCCGGCTGAATAGTAAGATTTTAAAGCTGAACTTGAATGCACAAAGAAGAACTAGACTTTTGAATTTATACCTTTAACAAATTGAATATTAGTTTTAAAAGCAGATACACTTCTAAACAGCATTTTTTATGTATCTCCATGGCCCCAAAGGGCACCTCTAGCCTTTCTTCAATCAAATAAGTGAAACCTAGTAGGCTAAAAGTTGCAACTATACTTGACATGTATCTTGGCTTTTAAAAATGTCCTTCCAGTTGTTAGTAGTTTGAGCAAAGGTAAAAGTTACAAGTTTCCTATTATCCTTTTTGTGGGAAAATGTAACCCAGTCACCAAAGAAAAGAGGAAGCCTGTGCAAGTTCTCAGGCAATGCTGAATTTCTCATACTGAGGGAATATAATGTGACTACTCTCCCAGTGGCAGCAAAGATGAACTATATATACCATTTTCCCTTTCAAATTAACTGTATAAATCTTGCTATTGCCAATGGAAAGTCAATTCAATCTTTATTTTGTTAATTCTGGTAAATTGTCAGTAGATTATCTTGTAAGATCAGAAGTAACTGTGGGACACAAGGGCTATTGCTTTGATGACCTGTCAGTCACTCCAGACTTCTAATTGCTCCTTTTGTCAAGGTGCCAGTTGAACATTTTTTTTATCAGATTAAATTTGCTCTTTTTTTAGGCCTTTGCAAAATTATTACTCATTTAAAAATAAATGAAATGGGAAGAAATGAACAAAGAAGTTTTCCCATCAGAGTTATCTTGATTACTAGCACTTAGCATAGTGACTAGCACACAGTAGGTGCATGTTTGTAGTCGAACAAGGTTGTTTACTTGGGAAGAACAGAAATGGTGCTGTATTGAACTAGGAAATAATATACTGATTCATCTCTATGCAAAGTCCTTACTGTTTAGTAGGTTTGTATTGTGCTTCCATTTCTTACCATGTTTAAATATATACATTTAAAAAAAAAGAAGTAACTGTGGGAATCGACAGCTCCTCCAGCATAACAATTTTTTAGTACTATGTTCACTGACATAGCTCATCACTCGATCTAGAAGGAAATCCTCAACTGGCATAATTTGTATTTAAACATACTATCATACATAATTGCTTATCAAAGGTAAAATATTTTACATTGATAACATTGTTCAGAGTTGCTATTAAAAGACTTGAAAAAAATGTTTCATGAACTTTCAAAGTCAAGCATTTCACAAACATATTGTTAGATATAGGTGTGAATTCATAAGTTTGCTTGTCTTTTGATGACCTCCACTTTTCAAAAGATGGAGAAATAAGTGAGAATTAGCACTTATCAAGGACTTGCTAAATGCCAGTCATTGTGTGTACATTATCTTACTTGATTTTCCCTGTTGGTACCAATGGGCACTCAAATCTCCATCTGCAAATGTGGAAGATGCCAAGGTTGTGGACGGTGGAGCCGGAATTCAAAGTCTAACTCCACAACCTTTGCCCCTCAGACTCCAGCCACCTGCAACACAGTCATTGTGCTTTTTAAGCGTTAGCTTCCAAGGCCCCATTTCATGTCTCTAGAATATCTAGCAATGGTGACAGAAATATGAATTTTGAGAATTAAATTAGTTTGAGAAAGAATGTGAATATAAATCATTACTTTTTTCTTTCCTTTCATTTTTTTTTTTTTTTTTTCCGTGTGTGTGTGAGTGTGGTACCTGGGATTGAACCCAGGAGCATTCTACCTCTGAGCTACATCCTCAGCCCCTTATGTTTTTTGTTTTGTTTTGTTTTGTTTTTGCAACATGTCTCACTAGGTTGCTGAGAGTGTCACTAAGTAATACCACCACACTGTCTCCTTGCCAGCATTCTTGATCCTTTTCCTTAAATCTGAGCATAAGCCAAGCATGGTGGTACATGCCTGTAATGCCAGTACTTGGGAGTCTGAGAAAGCAGGGTTGCAGGTTCAGGTTTGAGACCAGCCTCAGCAACTTATCGAGACTCTCAGCAACCTAGTGAGATACTGTTTCAAAACAACAACAACAACAAAAAAAATGGCTAGGGATATAGCTTAAAGGTATTACAACCCTGGGTTCAATCTCCAGTACCATTAAAAAAGAAGAAAAAGAAAAAGCATAGACACTCATGTTTGGAAACAATCTCTGAGCAGATTCCAAATTAGAAATTTCCCCAGCATATAACCTATCCATAAAATGTGACTAGTATCACATTCTCTCAAGTCTTTCCCTGAAACAATTAAAAACTCACTATCGAGAACTCTCAAGATTTGCACTCTTAGGAGTCTCAGTATGAGCCCTATATCCAAAGAGTATCCAAATGTACACTGCCAACCAAGTTGGGAGATGGTGACTTGGGGCAGGATTTCCTTTCCTCATCCTCAAATAGAGCCCGGTGTGATCATCAAAAGCAGGGGTAGTCAGGGTCCCTCCAGGCCTCTGATCTGACACCGAGGAATCTCAACTGGTTGGCCTTGAATATCACCTGCAATCTGCTGACTATAAATAAGGGCCACTGGCCCTGCTCTGGATGATGATAATAAATCGAGTATATGCATGAAGGGAGAAACCAGAAGCACTTTCATCTCTTCACATCATTTTCTTTCATTTCATTTTGTAACTGGGTTCTTTCCCACTGCAGGATAGTGATCTGGGAAGTTATTTTAGCATTTCAAAAAAAAATCTCTTCTAGGAATTACAATGTTCAAAACAATCTAACAATCATAACTCCAATTATTGTTAGTTTCTTTTTTTTTTTTTGTATTGGGGATTGAACCCAGGGGTGTTCTATCTCCAATCTACACCCTTAGTTCTTTAGCTTTATTTTTTTGAAATGGAGTTTTGCTAAGTTGCTGAGGTTTTCACTAAATTGCTGGGGTTGACCTCAAATCTGTGATCTTCCTGTCTCAGGTTTTCAAATACTGGTATTACAAGCGAGCACCACCACACCTGGTTCTCCATACTTCATTCAGCTTAAAATCTCCTTTCTTTCTACATCTTTCAAGTCCTGGAATCCAACGGAGAAGAGTGCCACTGGGGGTAGGCCAGGAAGGTGTTGATCAATTTCTCTCCTCCAGACTCTAGCTGGTATTTCTGAGCCCTGCAGGGGTGGGCCTCATGAGAGCAGGATTAGAAGGAAGAAAAGTATCCTACCTGGTAGGTACATCTGCAGTCTGTCTTGATCCCCTCTGGATACATGGGCTTCCCTGTTTTTACTGCAGGTACCCAGAGACTCCTTTGGAGGATGGTAGACAATACTCTTACTTGCTGATGTTTCCTCAGCCTCAGATAGCACATACACCCACTCTAGTAAGGTGCCCCATCCCTCCAGGAAGCTCCCCTTCATAGGTCCACATTTGGTTCCTGGAGAATATTTGGTTTTGTCTCACTGAGTGGAAACCCACAAAGTCTATCTGCCATCAGACAGGGGCAGCTTCAGGCAGTCTCGGAAATGCAGGCTTCTTGGTGAAGAGCAGACTTTGTTTTTTTTCCTAAGCTTTGTTATCAAGTTCTCCTCTCTTAGTGGTCCCCCTTCAGCACTTCCGTTTTGTTTTATTATGGGGAGGAAGCAGCCATCTTCTTTCTGCCATTCGTGGGGGAAGGGAGAAAACTAGGCACCCTTGGATATTTATAACTCTCCAAAGAAATCTTTCCTTCCTAGATCTCTTTACTTCCTTTTATACTTTCAAAGTGTGTGATGGAACAATTTGGGGAAAATTGATACACAATTTTCTCCAGTGAAACACCTTGCTTTAGGATGTTCTGTAAGGATATTGGACACTTAACATATTGTTTTGGGCAATTGTGGTCTCAATTAAAACTAAGATACAAACAGTATTATGTTGGCATCCTATTTATAATACCAAATAATGTTTATGTATATGAGTTTCATGAATTTTTATTTGGAGGCAGGCTGGTATAATAAAAAGAGCACAGCTTCTAGTATTGTATATAATTAAGTTCAAATTTACCTTAACACTTAGTAGCCATGTATCATAATCCTCATCTATTAAATTTAGGTGTTGTCTAATTTCATAACATTTGGAGAATTAAATTAGGTAATACATAAATATAACAACATTATTGACTCATTGTGGGTAGCTAACAAGTCAATTTCCCTTTTCATTCCCAGTTTTTTGACAGATACTGTGGTTGCCAATTTCCTAATGGCTTTAATCAGATACTTAAATGACAGAGGCCACACTTAAACACAGGCCTTCACACTCCAAATCTTACTTCTTCAACATACCAGCTTGTTTTTATGTGACAAAGCTTGAGGTTTTAATAGATGCATAAGATGAACATTTTTTTCCATTGGCTATTCCCAGCTTGTAAAACTTTGCAGAGGTGGTGGAGAACACATTACTAAGCCCACAACATGCTTCTCTGATAGCTTAGATCTGTATTGTGTATCCTGAATCAGATCATTTGTGTTCAGAATTTTGATAACTAACAAATAATAATAACTTGGAAATTAGTTAAAATTCATTTCACGTTTCTGGTATGAATATATTTGGACAGACTTATGTGCAGAGAGTACAACAGGGTGTTTGCCAATTTCCAAACACCATCATTAAAATGCACAAGTTACTTTTGTACCCAGGATATTAAAAATCTTCACAGTTTTAGGATTCTTTATCCAACAAAGTAAATGAGACATTGATCCCATAGGCTTATTTATTTATGTCATGCATATATCCATAGGTTTATAGATTTTTATAAAGCAGATTGGTATTGTGGCAGACATGGAGAGTGTTCTTTGGTCTTCCCTTTAAGAAAGAACTGGCTATCCAGGTGTGTAGTTAAATGACAACCATCAGCTGTTAGTTCCTTCCGGTCTTCTCATCTTTTGAGCTGAGCAACATCTTTCTCATGATGACCTCCGTCAATGACTAAATGGTATCAAGTTTCCTTTAAGTGAGGCCTAAGCCAGGTATGGTGGTGAATGCCTGTAATCCCAGTACTTGGGAGGCTGAGACAGGAGATTGCAGGTTCAAGGCCAGCTTCAGCAATTTAGGCCTTCATCAACTTAGTGAGACCCTGTTTCAAAATTTAAAAATAAGATAAAATAGGACTGAGTGTATGTCTTGGGGATAGAATGCACCTGAGCTCAATTTTCAGTAACACACACACACACACACACACACACACACACACACACACACAAGATCTAGAAGCTAAAACATGCAGGAGAAAAATCCTCATAAATGGTTAGTATTTTTCCAATCTCACCTACCCTTTTTATAACCCACTCATGATGGTTGTTGTTCAAAGAATAGAATTTAATTTAGTTTTCCTAGCAATATCAGTTCTCTGTTTGCATACTTTCGCACATGTAGCTCCAGTGATATTTAGTTAGATAACACAATGACAAAAGCAAAAAATGTCAAATGACTTGGGAGCAAACACTTGTTAAGCAAGTTTCTGATTGTAGAGCTTCATGCACTTTAATGTGTTAGGAATCATCTGGGGACTGTTAAGAGGCAGATCTCTGCTCAAGAGGCCTGGGCTGAGTTCTGTCAGGAGGTGATCATGCAGGGGATGTGCCTGCCCTTAGCCCTGTACCTCACCTTCTTGAGTAGCTTTCGGAATGCCATGCAAAATGAAGGCTATCCATACATCTGTCAAGTCAGCAGTTTCTCCAATGATGACAAGAGGAGGTTTCACTTAGGTTCCACACACCATGCCAAGCACTTGACAAATATTGTTTCACTTAGTCTCAAGAAACACCATATCAAAGAAGGTAATATGCCCATTGTATAGTTCATAAAACTAAGATTTAGCCAGCTAACTTGCTGAACGTTATACAACCAATTAAGTGGTGAGGAACGCTTTGACCAAGAGAAAGAAGATATTATTTTTTCTGATTAAGATTTTGAAAATCAATTAAATGGAAAGACACTCAATGAAGGCTATAACCCAGAGAAATGACCAGCCTACCACTCACTTTTTTAGATTTCAGTTAGAGTTTTTTCCAAAGAAATGTGAAGGAAAAGAGAGAACTAGCAAAGTGCTCAAATTCTTAGACTTCTAAACATATTCTGGGTGAGGTAATTTTATGCCTACTTCATTTACTGGAGGCAAAAATTCTTATCCTTATTAATAGAAATGCTTTTCATGCGTGAAATTCTATCTTATTAATTCATAAAGTGTGTGGATTTTTGAATGCTCATGAATCAAATATACACATCACATTAGCCATAAAAGGGATTCTATGTCAAAAGTTACAAATATAAGTATGCAAACAGATCCAAACTGAGTTTTACTGAATCCTAAACATTTACATAGTTGCTGAATAATTCAGCCTTTTAGAAATCTAGTATAGAGTCCATTTTCTCTTAGTAAGGACCTAAAGGAATGGAGAGTCACCTTTATATTTTATCTTATTTGAATCACTATCTTTTCACCTACAAGATAAAAAACAATAACAAATAGCATAAACTAGAACCATGAGGCAAGAAAGCAGAATCCAGTTGTTTTAAAATTGTTCTTCTCAATCAAAGAGCAATTATTGATGTACAACAAAAAGCAAGTATTGATGCCACAAAAAATCTACTTTAGTTACATTAATTGCCCGTCGACAGAATTTTAAGGAGTACATTTAACTTCACAATGCCCTCTAACCAAAAAAAAAAAAAAATTTTGGAGATGGTAATTTCACACTTATGGTATATTTATGGCAACTTTTATTCAAATTGGCAAATAGTTCATGCCTACTATTGGCTTAAAAATGGTACTGCTTGGGAGGCTGAGACTGGAGTATCCGGGTTCACAGCCAGTCTCAGCTAATTAGTAAGACCCTCCACAACTTAGTGAGACCCTGTTTCAAAATAAAGAATAAAAAATAGGATGTAGCCTGGAGGTAGATGCCCCTGGGTTCAATCCCCAGTACCTAAAAAAAAAAAAGAAAATGGTACTGCATCATGAGGTCTCATCTGTTCTACAACTAGATAAATTGAGGGTCTTGTGTGTTTGCTCTTTGTCTACAAAAACCTGAACCACACTGAGGGAAGAAGAAAAGTGAAATTTAGTATCCATTATTTTAGAAAAATATATAACTTACAAAGTACATGTTAACTTTATTGAACACCAAAGGTTTCTTTCAACAAGAATAATGACCAGTAAACTGGAGGAGGGGTGGAGCCTACTAAAAGGATCATGAAGTCCAAATGCCAGTGTTCTCATCCTGGTATTGTCACAGGCTAGGATTTGGTTTCCACATCTGCAATGAGTCTCTTTCTGGCTCTACGATTCTAAGACTATGAAGATTTCCTTAATAGCAATCAAACTTCCAAAGATATAAATACAGTGATTGTTTTATTTTAAAACATTCTTTTTTTTTTTTTTTTTTTTCAGTACTGGGGATTGAACCCAAGGGGCATTCTACCTCCGAGCTACATCTCCAGCCCTATTTTATATTCTTTATTTCGAAACAGGGTCTTACTAAGTTGTGGAGGGCCTCACTAAGTAGCTAAAGTTGGCCTCAAACCTGGATCCTCCAGTCTCAGCTTCCCAAGTACTGGGATTGCAAGCATATGCCACCATGCCCGGCTTATTTTAAAACATTCTATACTGAAATGATAGTTACCAAAAATTAACAGAGGCTAAGTGTAGCTGATGGAGCAAACTATTGGGAAAACTATTTTTATTTTCTTCTTTAAACTCTTCTCTTTTTCTGAATTTTTATAGTAAGCATATATTTCTTTTGCATTTATAAAATAGCATTTCAAACATGAAAAAGCAATAAAGAGAGCCATAGTTCTTTCAATAATACTATTGAAATAGTATTATGGTGTTATATGGTATTCATGAAAATTTTCTATCCAATTTGAACCCAGAAATAAAGTGCATATACTATTAATAATCATTTGGGTCACCATGGAGTTATTTTACATTTAACATTTCTTTTAATCAGAACAAACCTAAATTGTAATCCCTGTTTCATCTGGAAGCAGCTTGATATGATGGAAAGAAAATGAGTTTTGTTTTTTGAGGTTTTGTTTTCTGTTTTGTTTTATCTCATATACCTACCTAAGAATTTCAACCCTTCTATTTCCCAACTGTGACTCTGGACAACTTGGCCAACATTTCTAACAATTGGGGTGGAACTGCTGTAGGGGTTACTGTCTCCTGGTACTAACCCTCTCTTCTGCATTCCACTCTAGGATAATAAGCCTGGGATTCTGGAAACTACAAAACCCACATTCCCTTGCTGGCTGAATTCAAGTGAAGTTTTGCCGGTGGGGCCACTGGCTGACGGTGGGAAGACTTCTGGGTAGACTCAACACCCTGTAGTTAGTTGTGGATGACAACTGTAGCTTCTGCTTCCAGCTTCTCTCAGTTCTCCCAGCACCAAATGCACTAAGCGCCTTCAGAAATATCAGCCAGCTGCTCTGCATCCAAGGTCCAAGTATAAGCAGCGTGGGCCCCAGAGGTTCCAGCATCAGCACCCATGCTGTACTCTCCTTGTCCAAGATTCAAGAGTCATGGAGCTATACCTTCATCTCAAAGGTCCAAGCACCAGGATCAGTTCTGGTATTTGATTCTCTGGTGTTTGTTGTTGTTGTTATTTGCTTGTTTGGTAATATGGTTGTGTGTGTGTGTGTGTGTGTGTGTGTGTGTGTGTGTGTGTGTGGTGCTGAGGTTTGAACCCAGGAATTTCAACCTCTGAGCTACACTTCCAGCCCCTTTTATTTTGTTATTTATTAATTGATCGCTTGATTTATCTATCTATTTATTTACTTTTGGTACTGCGGATTGAACACAGAGGCATTCTATCTCTGAGATACATTCCAGCACTTTTTTATTTCGAAATGGGGTCTTGCTAAGTTGCTGAGGCTGGCCTTGAACTGAAATCCTCCTGTCTCAACCTCCCAGGCATTAGGATTACAGGCATGAACCACCATGTCTGGTTTCTTATTTTTTTATTTTGAAACAGGGTCTAAGTTACTGCATGCTGGACTTGAACCTACCATGTTCCTGTCTCAGCCTCCCAAGTACTGGTATTACAGGTGTACAGCAGCATGCCCTGCAATCCCCTAGTTCTATAATTTAACTCTGCCCTTCTTTTCCCCAACCTGATGTCTGCAAGTCTACCCATATAACTAAGAAACTCCCTCCTTCCATCCTAACAGTGCCTCAGTAAACCACACATTTTCTTTCCTTTGGGTTGTTTATGAATGGTCCAAATAGTGCATTCTGAAGACTACCATGTTGAGAATCTATTGTATTTAAATGTATACATATATTAAGAAACTAATAGTCAATAAACCTGACCATCTGTACATCTGCAAGAATTTTCTAAACTGCATCTTCCTGCATCCTATGTAAAGGTAATTTTACTCCAGGAGGTTCCCCTTCTCAACTGGATAAGTTAATAGTTAATCTGATTCCCCCAAATAAAATATTGCTCCTGCCTCAAATCACTAACTTTTGACAATAAGACAAATTATATTACTTAAAAAAGACCTTAGCTGGGCATGGTGGTGCATGCCTATAATCCCAGGCTGAGACTGGAAGATGGAAGGTTTGAGGCCAGCTCAACAATTTAACTTAGCCAGACTTTCAGCAACCTAGCAAGACACTGCTTCAAAACAAAAAATAAAATAGGGGTAAGAGTATAGCTCAGAGGTAGAATGCCCCTGGGTTCAGTTCTGAGTAATGAGTGTGTACGTTCACACACACACACACACACACACACACACACACACACACTTTAACATTCTGTAGAAAATTCCTTAAAGATTTTTAATAAGTAAGAACTCCTTCTAAGACAGTGATCAAAATGCTAAGATTTTTTGTCCACATGTTCAAGTTTTAGTTGTGACATGGTATTGTCACTAAAGTGATATGTACCAGACAGATACAATTTCTCTCTGTAAGGAAGAAAAAGAATGCAATATATTTCTAGCATTTTCTGACAGATTCAATAATAAAGAAGTAGGAGAAATTCCATCAAGTTCAGGAATCTGTTATTAGTTGGCATAGTCTTTTCATGAATTAAGTCATCTTCTGAAGTCTCCTAAATTCTAAGGAGTATGAAAGGAAGACAACTGGGTCTCTACTGGCTTCTGGGTTCCATACTTTTCCAGGCCAATGCATAGAGAACTTAGTTTTATTACTTTCTGTCTCCATTTTTGATCACCTTAACACAGTGTACCTCAGTGAAGTAGAAATGAACCTTCCCAACTCCTGCGCTGACTCCTCCTGTTCTGGCAGCTTCACAAGCGCTGAGTTTCTTCATGACACAAATGTTTCAGGATGACCATATCACCTGATCATCTGAGTGTGTGATGGACTAATTCATCATTTTGTTCTGTCCTTTATTTTCCACCCTCTAAGTTTTCTGGGAGGAGTTGTTTAAAGTAAGGGCAGAAGGTCTGGAAGCTTCTAGGTTTGACTGGAAACAATTTGGGGTGTGTAAATTCTGCAGAACTTAATGGCTCTCCTGTTTTTACCAAAGAAACAGTTTTCTCTGTGCAACATGAGTGGGCCTGGCTGGCTCTGAGGTGTACAGGTGCCTAGCGACATGCCATGGTCTAATTGCAGGAGTCGTTCTATCTCCTGGAAGAGAGCAGAGAGTTGAAAGGGAAATGTGCATTTTGATGGCAAAATCTAAAAATATGTCACTGTTTGTTCTGTAGTTTAAAATCACAGAGTTGTTTACATTTTCTCATGTATTTACATATTTTAATACACTAAGCCTTCAAAACATTTGAGCTTAGAGTGGAATCACTTCAAATACTCTTTTTTTTTTGCGGTACTGGGGAGGGATCCTGGGGGCATTCTACCTCCAAGCTACAGCCCCAGCCCTATTTTTTTAATTCTTTATTTTGAAACAGGGTCTCACTAAGTTGCGGAGGGCCTCACTAAGCAGCTAAGGCTGGCCACGAACCTAGATCCTCAGGTCTCGGCCTCCCACATGCTGAGATTACAAGTGTGCGCCACCACGCCTGTCTCAAATACTTTTATAAATCAAACAAAATATGAAATAAATACACATTTAAAGTGTCATGATAGCTTTGTTTGCCTTTACTTTTGGTTGCAAGATTGCAGAGTATAGTTATGGAACATAGCTGACCTGGTCCTACTTGCCAGGAGCATCACCAACACATACACCACCCTTGTGCCAACTAAGAAAAGATGCTCTATCCAGGTGGGAAAAATATAAACAGATATCCTTCCTTTGCATGACTTCTTGGAACTAGAAACATTTTGGAAGAAAGGAAGAACTTCCATTTTGAGGACCAAGTGGATGGTAGAATGAAACAAAACTTCCATTACAATGAAAAAATCCTACACTGGAATGATAGAATCTTAAAGATCTGGTCCCAGGTACACTCTGACATTCTTCACCCAGCATCATCACATATCAGGCAGTACAATGCACCTTTAGCATCTGCATGTGAGTTTCTTTATCCTGTTGGAATTGTTGTCTTGTCCTTTCTACAGTCTCACTGAACTTCCACTCTGCAAAACGGAAGCTGGCTCTACTACACTTGTTACCTCCATCCTCCTACTTCTTCTTATGATCCCCTTGTCCCCAGTGTCTGCTCGGAAGTCTTTGGCAGGCTGCTAGCCCTTTGCTATGTCTTTCCTTGTGGATGAGGTTTTCAAAGGACTTGATGATACAGGCTACTTGTCTCTGAACTCCTTCCAATTATTTCCCAGGTAGTGAAATAGCCAGGACTGAATATACTACTCATGGTAGGCTAGAATAGACATACTGCCTCCAAATATTATGATGGAATACTTTGGGCTATGTTTTTAAAAATCCATCTCCCATGTAAGATTTGAATATAATTTTTCTACTACTAATGACTTCAGTAGCATTTGTGATTCCTAGGTTTATACTTCTAGTCAAAGTTATTTATAAAAATATTTCTCTAGTTGGATTAGCTTTAGTATTAGAGTATTAAAATATTTGTATTACTTCAATATTCTTGATGTTTTGGTTTTTAATTTTAAAAAATGTATTTTTCAATCTGAACATAACCAAAGTTTTGCATAAATAAAAATTTAAAAGTGCCTTTTTTAAAAGCAAAATCTTTCAAGATGCTTTGTTAGTAATCATCTTGTTTAGGAAGTCCCAAACTAAATTTATTTACATAACAAATTCCTACAGATTGCTTTTAAAAAATAGGACTAAAAGACATTGTAATTAACCTTTTGCTTTGACACAGCATCAAAATAACAAAGTGTTTTGCAAATTACATAGTCTTCAATTTCTTTGTCAGGGGAAAAATTCTTTCAAGTATATCATATCTAAAAGTAATTATTCTACTCCTGATAATTTGAATTATAGAGGTACATGTAATTTTAGAATCCTTAGAAAATATGAAATAAGCAATAAAAATGTCAAATAATATCATTAATTCAAAAGATTAATATTCTTAATTTCTATAAGAATAAAAAAAATCATTCTATGTAGGGTAGTGAATACCAAAACAGACAAAAATCAACGGCTATGTCAACAAACACAACAACAACAACAAAAACAACAACCAAATCCTTTCTTATTCATCCAGACAACAGAAGAAGGCAAAGAAAGGTCAGTCCACCAAGACAAAATGTTTAACCAAAAGTAAAGAAACAGTCATTAAGAAAGGTCTAACAAACACAAAGAGAACTATCAGAAATAAGAAGCCAAGTGTAACAAGAAAAATTTGTAATTGTTGGGCTTTAAAACATTCGTAAATTGTACCTTTGGGATACTAAACATGATATTTATCAACATTGAATGAGAACAAAGAAATTATTCATAAAGAAGAGAATATACCAAGCAAATGTTTGTCTAAATATATCTGTCAGGGAGAGTTGTGTGTGTTTGTTTTTGTTTTCTCTCTTAAAACACACACACACACACACACACACACACACAGGTCAGGCCCTGTCAAAGAGCAATGCTGATTCATTTCACTTAACTGAAGCATTGATATGTTTTCATTCTAAAATTTTTTCAGAATATTCTTTGCTCATTACCAAAGTTAGATCAGGTACAATAAGAAAAATTAACACAAACTATCTTCCTAGGAATGATATGAGTAAAAAGTAAGATAACATTTTGACTTTAACACAAAGATTTATATGGCACTTTCTTCATCCCAGGATGGTGTCAACAGTGCAAGCTGATTTCAAGTGGCTTCTTATTAGTACTCTTGCTAAGGAAGTTTAGAAATACTTCTGGGAAATTTTCAATCAAAAATATTTAAATCTGGTTTCCCACCTTTTGGTGACTTGAGTCTTAGCTAGAACAAGAAAACTCCTGAAGTTGTACATCGGAGGAAGGATGTTTGGGGCTTAACACTCAGTTAATATGTCTGACTTTAGGCATTGTTACCTTCCAAGGATCTTAGTCATAAGTGACAGAAAGACAACTCAAATCCATTGCAGGGGAAAAAAAGAGTGCTTTTGTTGTTCCTATAGCTGAAAAGGCCAAGATTGAAATTCGTTTAGGCATAGTAAGATCCAGAAATGCGAAGTTTCCTCTGAACTCAGTCCTTTTCTCCTGGGTTTTACTTTCCTGTGTTAGCTTTGCTGACAGGCAGGCCCTCTCTAGTAATGTCTAGCAAGTCCAGTTTCTCCTTCCCCCTAGTTTCAACTAAAACCCCGAGAATCAGTCATGTCATTGGGTCATGTCTCCATGCCCACCACCGAAAATGGGTGTAAGAAGTATCTGAGTGACCCAATCTACAAGTACTGAAAATGAGAAGGATGGTACCTAAGAGGAAAATCGAAGTGCTGTCACTACAGAAAGGGAAAAGGATGCTGGGCAAGAAAAACTTAGAGATGTACACCGAATGTCAGGAGTCGTTGACCCATGCAGCAACCCCCATTCTAACTTAGACAATGAAAAATGATTTTTGGTTCACAAAATCAAACCACTGGAAGGGCCAAGAGAGCAGTGGAGCTTTGGGGACTCAGTGGATGCCAGCATCATTCTCTCAGACCAGATTCGCCCATTCTGGAGACATGGACTTGTAGCTCCTAATATCTCTTCTCCCAGCTTCCCTACGAAAGGTACTGAGTTGGTATACTCTGAAGTCAGGTTGCAAAATCCTAGGATTCTGATTGGTCCGCCTTGAATTAGGTACCAGCCTTGAACCAATCACTGTGTACAGGGAAGCAAAAACTTTGCATAAAGCCATGAAAACTCATTTATGATTGAAGACATAAGGAAGCCATGGAAAACCCCTGTGGAGATTTACTGAGAGGTGAACCTTTGCTCAGTTTCCAATGGGGTGATGTATTTTGAGGACTAGAATCTAATTTCTTGCTAAAGATATCATTCTTTCCTGAACATTCTGTGGCTTTCTGAAACTTCTTCTGCCTGTACATAGTCATTCTGAACAATGCAGTAGTGGTGAAAATGTCCAGTCATGCAAGGGAACTAGGTATGCTCCACTTAGCAGCATATGGTCTTTAATTCAGAGGAGTGCCTTACATATGGCAGTAAACTGGACACCAACTGACAGGAACTAAAGAAAGGGGAGGAAAGCCTCAGCCTAGGCCTGCCTGGAGTTTATTATAATGAAACTTCTCTACATGTGCTCTTTGAACACCCAAGGTTTACATCTAATACACAGAGACACGAAGGAAATCCTAAATAGCATCTACCTCGGGAAAAGGATATGACACATTAACTCTAAGTTTTGAATGAGTTTCCCATGCTTGCACGACGACGACGATGACTTTAAAATGATCTACTTTCAGGAGCTGCTGTAGTTTCTTTCTGCCTCATTTCTTTAGCCCCTTTTCTTCCCACAGATTTAAGACATCTGCTTACCACACATCTCCATAGGAGCCTCTTAGAATGCTTAGGAAAGCAGCACCGAGCATTTTTCTCCCTGGACTTGCAAACCTGTTTCGGAATGTGCTCCACATCTGTTGCCGCCCATCCAGACCAGGTTGACTTGTCAATCCAGGAGCTTCAAACCATGCTTGACTTCTGATTTTTCACTTATAAACTGATTGTACAAACAGCTTCTCACCTCCAGAGCTGAAATAAATGATGCCATCCATTCGAAGAGACACGAACATGTTCTAACTCCTCTGGCATTAGAAAAGCATGCTGTTTTTTCAGACCCATTCATACGAAGTTTTTGGGTTTTCTGTGAAGGGGAGCACTTTCCTGGAGCCAACCTAGAAGGAGAGACTCTAGTTAAAGCAAAGACTTTCTGAAATCATTCTTTTCCTCAAATAGCAGGCTTTACATTTGCTAAAGCTGTTGGGCTCAGTAGGGAAAATGAGACCACAGAAATGTGCCAATCCTCATATCTCTGTAGCATCCAAGGAGACATGTTCACACCAAAGAAACTTGTGTATGAGACTTCAGAGAGGAAAAAGCAGATGTGTGTGTGTGTGTGTGTGTGTGTGTGTGTGTGTGTGTGTGTAGAGAGAGAGAGAGAATAAGAAATTTGTTTATGCAATTATGGAGGCTGACAAGTCCCAAGGCCTGCAGGGTAAGTTGACAAGGTGGAGACCCAGGGGAACTGATGGTGTAGGTTTAGTCTGAAGAGGAGTAGGCTTGAGGCTTGAGATCCAGAAAGAGGAAAAAAGCTGATGTCTCAGTTCACAGGCTGTCAGGCAGGAAGAATTCTGTCTTACTTGGGGACTGACTGAATGAGGCCCACTGATATTAGGAATGGTAACTGGATGTTAATCTCATCCAGAATTACCAAGAATAAAATTTGATCAAATGTCTGCATATCCTTGTATCCCAAGGTAATGGACATATAAAATTAATCATGACAGCCAGGTGTGGCGGCTCACACCTGTAATCCCAGTACTTGGGAGGCTGAGACAGGAGGATCTCAGGTCTGGGAATAGCCTTAGTAAGACTCTCAGCAACCTAGCATGACCCTGTTTCAAAACAAAACACAATTAATAAAGAGGGCTAGGGTTGTAGCTCAGAGGTAGAATGCCCCTGAGTTCAATCGCTAATACCAAAAACAACAATAACAAAAATTTAAACATGACACTTCCAAAGGTTACCTTAAGGCAACCTCTCCAAATAATTATCCAATGGAGGCTATGAAGCCAATGGTTTGCATCGCTTACCTAAAAATTAATACTTCACTTGGGCCATTTTCAGAGGGCTAAGAGGGCCAACCAGAAATATCAGAAGTTTTGTGTTCTAAGTTTCTTGTGTATGTGCATTCTGGATTATACTTCACAAAATGTTGTCCAACTGAAATGGGGGTGTCTCCCTTTTATAGGGCTCTTTTCCAGTGGATTTCAATGAATAAAGTCCAAAGACTAACAAAAGGTATAGAAATATGAAAGTTTAAGTTAGGGAAAGAAAACAAAAACAGCTTCCTATCCCTCAAAATGGTGGGAGGATATTCCCAAAAAAGAGTAACAACTGAAGCTCTTGGAAGGTAGGCTTTTAAATGTCAGTGAGGTTCCCGATCTGCTTTTTTATGATTGGTCAGAATTGGATTTGGGGGGAACCAATGTCTTTTGCCCAGTTTCAATCCTTAATTTGAATTGTTATCTTCTGGGCTGGTGGATTCTGATCTCCTGACATCCACTGGTCTATTACCTCCCCCTACCTCATAGAAGGTAATACAGATGGCCTTTTTTAATCCCTCCTATTCCCAGGTGCTCTGTCCTGACTCACAACTAAGATTTATTGAGATTATTTGAAGCCATAAATTCTCTTTATATCATTTCTGACATTAAGAAACGTGCAACCTCCCTCCATGAATGATCAAATAGCCTAGATAGCCACTGGCCAGCTTCAGAAAAAAGATAAAATATCAACCACGAAATTTGCTTCAATCATTTTTTCCAACATTCCTTTTGGGAGAAACAGAACTCAGTTGAAGAGCTCAAATCATAAGACTTCGTCAAAATGCCAACTCCCAGGAGAAGACAGATACAGTTGATCTCTTGTACCTCTATTGACATGAGAGAATATTGAGAATTAATTCTGAGAGGAACAACTTTGAGTACTATCAAGTCTTTAATCACTGTCAAAACCAAAAATCCTCATTTACCCTCAATTATTTATGGATGGTGTACATTTGCTGGACTGGGATATTTTAGAAATATTCTGTTAGTAAATATTAAATCCAAAAGGGGTTGGAGATACAGCTTGAGTTTTAGCATCAGCCAGGCCTCCATGATATCAAGTATAATGATGTCTGAGAGTGGAAGTAATTATCTAGAGGGTCTTTGTGATTCATTCTCACTGCTGGAAGAACATAAATAAAAGTCATTTTTTTATCCTTCCTCATGCAAAAAAAAAAAAAAAAAAAGATTAAAAATTTGTGTTCTTAGAGTGGCCTCCCTTTCCCAAGGATACTGCAAGATTTTGTGTATCATAACTGAATAGAAGTTATACCCTGCTCGTGTGCAGAACACCACCTGGGAATATGAAGGCAAGGTGCCTGTGGAGCTGGCTGAAGAGTCTTTGGTTTGTAAAGAACAGTGAATAGGTAGCCTCTGAGATACACTCAGGACCAAGGCTCTGAGAGCAGAGCAGGCTCAACGCCAGACTCTGTAGCGGCAACTGCAGTGGCCAAGGTCAGCAAGAATGGTGGACACCAGGTCCCTAGCCAATTTTCCAGGTACCATGGAGGACACTAATAATTCTTATATGGCCTAAGAGGAGAGGAGGGTCCCTGAAAACTCAACTGATGCTGAGTGTCTTTCCATGATCTTATTGTCAGTCAATGTGTGTGTGTGTGTGTGTGTGTGTGTGTGTACATGTGTATTGAGGATTAAATCCAGGAACATTCTGTCTCTGAGCTACACCCCCAGATCTTCTTATCTTTTATTTTGAAACAAGCTCTTGCTAAGTTACTGTGTGTTGGCCTTGGACCTGCGATCCTCTTGTTTCAGCCTCTCAAATACTGGGATTAGCCAGTACTATTGCACCAGTATTAATGCACCACTGCATCTGGCTCCCAACTAATATATCTTTTATGGTGAACTACTTATTCACATTTTTTTTTTTTTTTTGCGGTACTGGGGATTGAACTCAGGGGCATTCTACCTCCGAGCTATACCCCCAGCCCTATTTTTTATTCTTTATTTTGAAACAGGGTCTCACGAAGTTGCGGAGTACCTCACTAGGTAGCTGAGGCTGGCCGCGAACCCGGATCCTCCGGTCTCAGTCTCCCAAATGCTGGGATTACAAGCGTGCACCACCACGCCCAGCTTATTTTGTTCATTTTTAATTGGGCTTTTATTCCTTAGTTATGGAGTTTTGAGAATTCTTTATATAGTCTAGAGATTTGTAGGTATCTTTTCTTAGTGTCTGGCTTATTTCTTTCTCTTAATATCTTTTAAAAAGCAGAACTTAATTTTTTGAAGCAGTTTACTAATATTTCTTTCATGGATTTTGATGTTGAATGGAAGAAATTTTTGACCCAAATTCAGGCAGAAAATTTGGTGTTTCTTCCTACTATCTTTCTGACTTTGTGTTTTATATGTAGATCTAGGATCTATTTTGAGTTGATTTTTGTGTATGATGTAAGCTGTGCATCAATTCTTACTACTTTTGCTTTTGGAGGTTTTGTTTTTGTTTGGCTATTTGTTGTTTTATATGCAGATATCCAATGGCTCTGACACCATTTGTAGAAGACCATCTTTCATGTGTTCTTCAGTAAATTGTCTCTGTGCTTTGTTGAAAATCAAAGAACTACATACATGCAGGCCTATTGAACACTCTTATCCACTTTTTACTTCAAGATTTATTATATAGTATCAAGATGGTTTGGCAGCACTTTATGTCCAATCTCAAGGAGAAAGAATCCAGGCTGTCACCATTAACTGCAGGGTTGGTGGCAGCGTTTTTGTAGGTGCTGCTTATCAAGTTGAGTAGGCTCCCTTCTATTCCTTTCCCACAGAGTTTTTGTTGTGAATAGAGGCCAAATGTTTTTCAACATGCTTTTTCTGCATTATCCTTTCTCTAGTGGATTGACTCTAATGGAATCAAACTAGAATCAACAACAGATAATAGAAAAATATCCAAACACTTAGAAAACTAAGACACACACACACTTCTAAAAAAATCTATAGATGAAAGAAGAAGACTCAAGTAAAACTGAAAGATGAATTGAATGAAAGTGAAAATAGAATATACTGAAACTTGTGGGAAGAAGCTAAATCAGTGCTTGAAGCACTAAATGCTTCCATTAAGAACAGGTTCAAATCAGTAACCTAAGTGCCCACCAAAAAAGAAAATCAAAGAAACCAAAAAAAAAAAAGAAGGAGGGAAAAATAAGAGCAGAAATCAATAAAATTGGAAACAGAAAAAGAAGAAAGTTGATAAAACAAAGAAAAATCTGGTTCTTTGCAAGGGTCAGTTAGATTGATAAATGTCTATCAAGACTTACAAAATGAAGAGAAAGATACAAGTTCCCAGTATCATTTATGAAACAGGTTTCACTGTATGCCTCACAGTCGCCAAAAGGGATAATAAAGGAATATTTTATATGTGTGTATGTGTGACATGTATACATATACATACATAAATATAGGAAGTTGAATTTATTATCTAAAATCTCAAAAAAAAAAAAAACCTGCAAGCCCAGATTGTTTCATTGAAGAATTAGATGAAATGAAAAGGAGAATTAACATCAGTTCTGAATAATCTCTTTTTGAAAATAGGAAAAGAGGGACCATTTCCCAGTTCATTTTATGAAGCTATTATTATTCTGATACCTAAAGATTACAAAAACAGTTTAAAAAAAAAAAACTACAGACCAATACTTCTCATGAATATAGACACAAAACACCTTAAAATATTAACAAATAGAATTCAGCAACATATAAAAAGAGTTATATACCATGAACAAGCAGGGGTTCCTCTGGGGATGCAATATTTCAATATTTCAAAAAGCAATCAGTGTGATTCATACAGCCACAAACTAGAATTACCTGAGGATTACATCCCTGCACTGGCCAGAGGCAAAACTACTTTACAAACCAGGGCAGATTTCTCCTTCAGAGCTTCCCAAGCATCTCTCCCCATTTACAACAATCACCAACTTATCAACCCATTCCTGTCACCACCACTACTGTCTTAGGGAGCTCGCCTGCCTTGCCAGTACTTCTGACCCACCCTGAAAGAAGGAAAAATGAGGTGCTCAATAATTCTTAGGAGAACAAAAATTAAGAAGAAAAAATACTGGGGGCAGTGCTTCTGGCCTCTGATAGACAGCATGCACTGAGTTTTTGTGGTGGAGGAAGGATCCAAAGTCATGACTCTGAAGTCTCACCTCAGCTGGGAGGAAAGAGACAGAGAATGGGAAAACAGTGGCATAGAATGGATCTTGTCTAAAGGAAACTGATCTACAGGCGTGGGTAGAGGAGCACTGGATGTGAAGACAATACCAAACAAGGAGTGATTACATTGGATCAAAGAAATGTGCACACGCCACAAATGGCGAGCTGGAGGTGGGGTCACGGGGCAGTGTGAGGAGGACCGTCTCCATTCAGGGAGCACAGCTATGTGAGGAGCTTCCCTGGGAACCTCACACACATTATCTAGCTGAGGCCTCAAGCCAACCCTTAGAGATAGATGTTACAGTTCCAATTTTACAGATGAGAGAACTATGATTAGGAGAGCTTGTGAAAGTAAAATCCCCAAGTCACACATCAAGTGCTCACCTTGCTGTGAGGAGGCAAAAGAGAAACAGAGAGGTGCCTAACCAGGGCCAAAGTCCAGTTACACACGAGTGGCTGGCGGGGACCTTTCAGCGGGTTAACACGTAGCATAACCTATGACAGAAGCACCTTGGGAAAGCACACAGCTCTAAGTCTTCAAGAGGGAAGAAAGAGGAAAATGAGTCACTGCTTGAGGAATATGAAGTAACATTAATTAGGTTTAAAACAAAACAAAACAAAAAAGCTACAGTCCCGAAGATTGAGCAACAATAGCTCATAGTACCAAATGATCAAAACCTACCGAGCCCATCTCCTGCATAATCTTCTTTGCCACTTGTTTTCATTAAACCATAATCTTTTCTCAAATTTCCTCTTTCTAGTCTACAGAAGAAGAAATCTAAGGGCTAAAAGACTATAGGAAGAGAAGAGATTTGACAAATATATTTAGGCTTAAAATTTTTAAAAGAGACTATCAACAAGTCTTAATCTTAAAACACTAGAGCCAAGCTCCTATTGCCCGGGGTAAAACCAGCCAAGCAGCATATCGAATTGCCAGGATGTTGAAAAGTCCTCGAACATGCTCAAAGTGATCAATGGAACTTCAACTATAAAAAAACATCTTGGCTTTTCTCTCCAAGATGGTTTAGAAAGTATTTAAATGAGCTTCCAACAAATGAGCTTTTGCAGATAAAGATGAAGTACTTGCTAAGTATATCAGGTACTGCCAAATCTCACTCCCTGGGTGGGTACTAATTATAATCTCAATTAGAATTTTATTATTGACACACACTTAAATCTTAGGGACCAAACTGCAGTTAGTTTGCTTGCCACAAGTCTTGTCTCAAAGATTAATGGCTCAAAAGAGGTAACCGATGGACTTCAGCCTAAATAAATTTTAAAATAACCATTCCATTATCTGAAAGAACAGATAGCGGGGCTGCACATTTGTTTTTTTTAGTCAGTGAAGTTGGGGCGGGGAAGGGAGAAGATGTGTGTGTAGACATATGAACCTGGAGAGGAAAATATCAGGTCTTTATAGTTATAAATCTACCAACTTACAAAGATTTCTACTAAAAGAATTGAGAGTACCCTCCTAACAATGTGAAGATATTGATCAATGGTGGGGTTATATCCCCATTAATGCTTCTGTTGGTTTTCTCTCTCTCTCTCTCTCTCCCCTCCCCTCCTTTCCCCTCCCCTCTCCCTCCCTCCCTTTCTCCCTTCTTTCGCCTTCCCTTCTTCCTTCCTTCCTTCCTTCCTTCCTTCCTTCCTTCCTTCCTTCCTTCCTTCCTTCCTTCCTTCCTTCCTTCCTTCTATTGTGCTCCTCACTAGCACCCAAGTACCATTTTTCCTCTCTCAAACAAATTGAAATAATGAATCTAAGAAGCCTCTGATCTAATTGTGAACTTAAATGTGCCCAGTTGCAGACCACTTCTTCTGTTCCCCAAACATCATAAGATGGGCTACAGAAAGGGAATGCAGTGGGGTGACTGGGATGAGAGAGAAAGGCAAGAGGGAGTAGCTCAGAAAAGAGGAAAAGAAGATTCCACTGGAAAGGGGACAGGGAAAGGTGTAGAAGGGGCTCAGCGTTGAGTGGGCCCAAGTATGCATGTTTCTGCTGGGCTGCTTGCTATTCAACAGCCCAGACTTAAGGTTGGGAGAGCTACACCTCAAGAAGGCTAAAGGGAACTTTTCTCTACAACTCAAGTGGAACTGAGCGTAACAGTTGGGATTTGCTTAGGAGCTTGTGTGGCAGCAGACACAGCACCATTGTCACGTGCATTTCTTAGCAGTCAGCAGAGGGTCACTTAGATAATTAACCAACAAAATGCATGAGGGAAGGTGCTCTTGAGCATTCACCTATGTGTGGCATTGCCTTGATTCTTACTTCTAGAAAGCAGGTCGCATTACACTTGCAATGGGCTCTGCTCTCAAGTCTAGAGACAGAGTACCGAAGGAGTCCTACTGAGGATCCGCATGCACTGTGCTGGGTGCTAACCAAGCCTTTGGAAAGGCGGTAAATGCACAGCAAAGCCATGAATACTGAGATGCAATTGGGCATGCCAGAAATGCCAGTACCCATGACTACTAGAAACAGTGATGGGAAGAGCACTGGATGGAAATCCTGGTATTTCAAGTAAGATCAATAATAGTGACTACCATTTACTGAACTAGACTTTTCTTCATAGTTCTTTCCTTACAATATCCCTATAGGTAGAACCTATTATTATTCCCATCTCAGGGAAAAGGAAATTCTGTTTATTATTATTATTATTATTATTATTATTATTATTATTATTATTATTGTTATTATTATTTTGGTACTAGCAATTGAACCTAGGGGCATTATGCCTCACACCCCCAGACCTACTTTATTTTTTATTTTAAAATAGGGTCTCACTAAGTTGGAGGGCCTTGCTAAATTGCTGAGGCTGGCCTCAAACCTGTGATCCTCCTGTGTCAGCCTCCCAAGTACTGGGATTACAAAGAAGTTCTTTTTAAAATTACATCACAGAAGGGTATTAGAAACTAGGCAAGGATATAAGAATGCAAACTCAGAGCCTCAGCCATCAACACACAGCCAACCCATGGTCAGTCTGGGATAGAAATAAATAGGAGGGGAAAATCTACATTTACTTTTCATAGAATGAGGTAGACTTTTCCTAAATTATGTGCTTGGGATGGCTTATAGGGTAACAGATAAATGCATGGGTCATGGAATCATAATAGACTCCTAGATGTCTGAGTCAAACCACCTCTACTTATGAAGTAAGATTGAGTTACACAGAAATTAAGTGGTTCATCCAGTTTCCTCTCTTGTAGAGTGGGGATGACTATAAAGGTAGGTACCACACAGATTTGATTAAATGGGTTGAGGTAAAACATTTAAAGCATGCTTAGTGAATGTTATCTACTAAGATTATTACTACTAGTTGGACTGGGATGGATGTTAAGGGAGATATACAATGCAGTGTATAACCCCTCCCCGAGGAGATCAGGCCAACATGGGGCATCTAAGGTAATAAGCTTGGAAGATGGTCTGGATGCTGGCTGGAGTTTATGGCCAATGGCAGGAAGGTCTCACTGAGAAGGATCCTTGGTGAATATGTCTAGGGAAGTGGAGGCCATTGCCAGGAGTGATGGCACATACCTGTAATCTCAGTACTTGAGAGGCTGAGTCAGGAGGATAGCAAGTTCAAAGCCAACCTCAGCAACTCAACCAGACCCTGTTCCAAAATAAAAAATAAAAAGAACTGGGGGTGTAGCTTGAAGGTAGAATGCCCGTGTGTTCAATACCAGTACAATAAATGATGATAGTAATAATAAAAGGTTGGTGACAAAGGATGATTGGGAGGCTGGCACATGGTGTCCCTTATAGAGGGGTGCTGGTTGTAGGGGGTTTGCTTTGTGGACTGTGCATAAGACAAAAGTAAGTTGCAGGAATATTTTTGGGGGAAAGATAGTCTTTGAAAATTCTCAGAAAGTGTAGTTCTTGGAATTTGCTTCCTAAGAAATAGCAGGGTAAACAACCTCTGTACTTTGTTTTTAAAGGACACATACTCCGTCATCCTCTCCCCCAGGGAATCCATGACTGGTGGACTGGTGAAGGTGGTCATCATGATATATTCTTTTAAGAAAAGAGTTCTAACACATTTTTTTTTTCGTGCAGAGCTCTATAGAATCTTAGAAATAACTGCAGTTTTTCATTTTAAGCACTAAAAATGATGTGCTGGTAGACCTCAGGTACAGAGTCCAGTCGTGGCTTTATAATGGAAACAGGCGCATCTACAAATGCTTCAGTATTTGCAAGGACAGTTGTGCACTAACCAGTTCTGACAGATGTTTGAGCCCTTCCTATATTTGGGGGACTATCAGCAAAGTAAAATTTTACAACCAGGTGATTCATACATAATAGCCACCTGGTTGGCTAGCTTCCCTTACCAAATCGTGAACTGGGTTCTCTCCCTGTCTGATTCAATTAATTGCTGAGTGAATCAGAGACCAAATCACTGTAAAATATGATACGTTATATTAGTTATTCTTTCAGTTCCACTTGTCTCATTGCTCATAACTTATGCACCAATTGAAAGTCCCCAGGGAGCATCTTTCTTATTTGACTCCAGTCACTGTAACGGAGACACCACATGTGCGCCGGCCAGCTCCACAGGTAGCCACTTGGAGGCTCTGACAGGAAAGACAACGCTCCAAAACGCCTGCCATGGAAAAGTTACAGTTTTTATACTAAAGTGGGCAGAAGATAAGTAAGTATTGCCTAAAAATGGGAAGAATGGTCTTTTTTGGCAGTCTGTCTGGAATAGAGATACTGTAGTTCTTTGGTCGGGGAAAAAAAGGTTCCAAGTAAATGACTCTGGATCACTTTCATCCGTGTGTGTGTGTGTGTGTGTGTGTGTGTGTGTGTGTGTGTGTGAGAGAGAGAGAGAGAGAGAGAGAGAGAGAGAGAGAGAGAGAGAGAGAGAGAGTTAACAGTAAGTCCGAGGCAATGGTTCAAAAACTTTGGTGTGTATCAGGGCTTGTTATAATACCAATTGTTGAGCTCCTCCATCCCCAACATTTCTATTCTAAGGTCTGGAACGGGGTTCAAGGATTTGCATGCCTACAAGTTGTCCAGGTGATGCTGAGGCTACTGGGAACCACACCTGCAGGTATTAAAAATACATTAAGGAATTGAAGTAAATAGTTGCTTCTTTTTAAACTGCTAATATTTTGACTTCAAGTGCCTGTGTGCATCTCTCCTCAATAATCATAGGGTAATTAATCCTATGAGAGATTATAATTATAATTATTGAGAGTCAATAAACAAATAACTGACCATGTGTCTAACTCAGGATGGGGTGCTCTAGAGTATAAGAAGCATGCCTATAACAGTCCTGACCCAAAAGACCTGGCCAGCTGTTCAGGACAGTTGAGGCAGGAGTTCCTGCTTGAGGAGCCTGGGCATCTGCGTCTCATCCATCTCAGAGTTTGTGATTCTGTGCTAGGTGCTGTCTAGAATGCACCCTTGGAGTACATAGATGGAAGTTCCAGGCCATTCTCTCCTCCATAGTCTCTCTCCTCTTTTAACTAATTGGCTAGGAAATGTGGCTGACTTATTTGATACAGAATTTAAAATTACAATCTGTGTGCTTGGGCCACACTGTCCACTTCTCAAAATGCCGATCACTCATTACTGGATGGCATCTGTTGCTTTATGATGCTGTTATTTCCGGCCTGGCTGCACCGGCATGTAGGTTGCAGCTCCTCTGCCTTTGCTTGTGCCTCTTTTCCCTCCCTCTTACAGGCCAACCACGCTGGCCTTTCTGATCCCCAAATACATTCTCTGCTCAGCCTCCTCACTTAACTCCTACTCATTCCCAGTCTTCACTAAAGTATCTCTTCCTCACCCCCACCCCAGAATTTTCCTTTGGAATACTCCCCAAAATGTAATGAAGCACTTGCTTATACCTGTTTATCCTGCTAGATTTCTGCACCCTGAGGACAGACACTGTCTAGCCTTTCCATCAGAGCATCTCAGAACCCAGCCAATATCTGACACAGGAGACACAAGCTTACTCAGTTGTCTGGATGACAAGCTACACCAGAAAACATCTTCCCAAAGGAAGGAGCAATGGCATCCTCCACCCAGCCAATGGAACTACGAAGTCCTACAGGCCCAGATAAGTCCCAGGAGGTGAGCTACTCTGGAAAAACCTCCCTCCAGTACAGTACCCTGGTCCCATCTTGCCTTTCGTGGAGTCCCAGGTGTCCTGTCTGGCCTCTTTTGCTGTTCCAATCTTAAAAGTTTCCCCAAGAAAGCCCTTTTCCTTAACTCATCCTGTGTGATGTGGATTTTTTCCTGAGCCCTACTGCAAGGTGGATGGCATTTCTAAAGGTGCCCACCCTGCATGACTGATAACATTACTATTACTGGCTAAAGTAGGATCTTTTGCCTGCTACAGAGAACTTGGCTTTATGATATACTCTCATGACTCCCACATTGACTTTTATAGCCCTGATGTCTTCTCAACTCCAGACTCATGTCTGCAATTGCATCTTCACACCTCCAACTGGATGTCTCAGGTACCTGAAACTTCCCTGCCCCAAACTCTTTACTTCACCTTCTTCGCAAACCCAGCCCTTGTGGACTCCTACTTTCTGGGGCAAATCTTACATCATCCTTAATTCCTTGGTCTCAAACATCACATCAAAGGTCACATCATATTGTCTGGAGTCTGACCACCTCTCACCACATGCCCTGGTACTCCTGTGGTCCTGACACTGTCACGACACTCAAGGTTTACTGTATCAGTTTCCTGTCGAGTCCCCTTCATTTGGTGGACGTTCCTCTCTGGCCTTTTTTTCAAGTACACATTTCTGCTAAAACAGAAGTCACAATTCAGGCTGCCACTCTGTGGTCACAGCCCTCCAAATGCTTCCCACTTGAAAGTTAAATCCAAAGCTCTTCCCACGGTTCACAGGCCTTTACTGTGTGACCCCTGCTGTCAAGTCCCTTCTGTTCTCACTTCCCAGCTTACTGTGCCAGCCACACTGGTGTCCTGGCTCTGAACAGCGGACACCACACCCTTGGGCCCTTGCACTTCCCATTCTCCCAGCCTGCAACACTCTTCCTGACATCTGCACAGCTAACCCCTCAGCTCCTTCTCCTTGTGCAATCCCCCCTAAAATTGTATTACCATCATCATTCTTTATTGATTCTTACCTGTCCTTGAGAAGGGTAAGTTTCATGGAAAGGATAGCATTTTGGTTGAGTTCTTAGAAAGTAACATTGTGACTAGGGAGTAGGGATAAGAGAAGTCAGGTAGGGTAGACAGCAGGGAGCCAGCAAAGTGTCTCCCCATGGTTACCTGATGGTGTACACATTAGCATAGGCTCTAGAACTGGGCTCCGTGGAAATGGAAACCCTAAGCCCTCACCCTTTTAAAATAATTGTATTGGTGAGTTGTAATTGTACATCATAGTGAGATTCAAAGTGATACAAACATACACGTAAGCAGCACTTGGTGTGTTTCTCTCTGAATCCCACTCTGCTCCTTCCCTCCCTGGACATGTTAGTGAGATTGGTAGTGCTACCTTCATATATGGACACATTATTTGAACTGTTTGTTTTCTCCAGCCTCCATAACCCCTTCTTGTACCATCCCTCAACCCCATTCCACTACTCTTCTGGTCTTTTATCTGATATCCCTTTTGTTACCTATTTTCTTTCTAGCTTCCACGTGTGAGCGAAAACATACAATTTTTCTTGACTGAGAATGACTGACCTGGCTTCACATAATATTCTCTAGTTCCATCCATTTTCTTGCAAATGACATAATTTTGTTGTTCCTTATGGCTGAGTAAAATCTCACTGTGTGTATATGTCACAGTTTCTTTATCCATTCATCTGTTGATGGACATTTAGATTGGTTCCATAATTTGGCTACTGTGAATTGTGCTGCTATAAACAAAATTATACATGTATCACTACAGTATTCTAACTTTATTCTGGAAAGATACCAACTAGTTGTATAGCTGGGTGATATGATTCCATTCCTAGTATTTTGAGGAAGCTCCATACTGATATTCATAATGGTTGTACTAATTTACAAATTTACAATCCCACCAACAGAATTTCTGTTTCTGCAGGGCATGGTGGTGCATGCCTATAATTCCAGTAGTTGGGAGACTGAGTCAGGAGGATTATAGGTTTGAAGCCAGCCTCAGCAACTTAGGAAGACCCTGTTTCCATATAAAAAAATAAGCAGTCTAGGGGTGCGCTCAGAGGTAGAATGCCCTTGGGTTCAATGCCCAGGAAGACAGACAAACACACACACACACACACACACACACACACACACAGAGTTCCTGTTTTCACACATCCTCACCAGCATTTTTTCTTGTTTGTATTCTTGATGATTGCCATGCTAATTACAGTTAGATGGAATCTCAGTGTACTTTTGATTTGCATTTCCCTGATTGCTAATGACATTGGACATTTTTTTACACATTTGTTGAAGGCCTTCTTTCATTTTAAGGCAAAGATTTAGCATGCTTGCTACTTGTAGCTGAATAAAAGTGCCACAGTATGAACATATCTATTTTTTAAAACTGAAATCTTTTTGGTTATTGACAGGCACAGCAAAGAGACCAGACATTGAGGCAGGGGGGAAAACCAATATAAAATAAAGACTATTAATCAAGAAAATCCATTTTCTGGATGGAAAGGTTCAGCTCAGTGTGAAAAACTACTTTAAGAGTAAATACGGAAATCCTCAGCAGATAGTCTCTTCAGTCTTGAGATGGAAAAGTGAGCTCTAAAGTAACTTACAAAAATAGTTCTCCATCAAAAACAAACCAACTGCTGAGCGTGGTGGCACACGTTTGTAATCCCTGTACTTGGGAGGCTGAGACAGGAGGATCGCAGGATCATACGTTCGCAGCCAGCCTCAGCTACTTAGTGAGGCCCTCCACAACTTAGTGAGACTCTATTTCAAAAAGAATAAAAAATAGGGCTGGGGGTGTAGCTAAGAGGTAGAATTCCCAAGTCCAATCCCCAGTACAACAAAAACAAAAACAAACCAACCCCTGAAGAAATGGTCAATATTAATTCCATTAGAGGGATCTTCGTAAGCGAAGGAGAATATTTAAATGTGGGGTTTTAAAAAAAATTTTAATTAATTTTTAAATTTTTTATTGTTTTTGAATTGAAAAAATGGATCCAGGTATACTTAGCAATATTCACAAAAGGATGTGCCAATCAAGAGGAGTCCACTAAAGCAAATGAGTTATTTTCTTCTATTCCCTTTGAAGTAGTTAAGAGTTCTCATGTATAAATCTGACACAGTTTTGTTCTTTGGGGAGTTGTGAGCTGAAACCTTTGATGAACTTTAAAAACTTGTAGAAAATAGGAACTGAGGAAATATTTTTCACAATAAGAAAAAAAAAAACTTGAAGAAAGCTGAACCAATAACATTTACAAAGACTATATCAGAGCACTAATAATTCTCTTGTCATTAATCATTGTCAAGAGCTAAATATCATTTTGTTAACCATAAAGTCTGTAACAAAATTATTCCAATTTTCCCCCTTCTTCCTGAACCACTTCTATTTGCTTTGAGCACAACTTGTATTCATGTTAAGGTCAAATTTTCATTACAAAAGATAATGATGTTTTCAAAGCGAATTGAATTATAAGCCTTTTATGACTATTTATGAATAAAGAAAAGGCTGTTTTAATCTAAAAGTTTTACTTTAGCACTCAGATAAATAAAAATTTAAAAGGAAGTTCTGCTTAAAGATATGATAACATATTGTGTGGTCCTGGCTTCAAGAGAAATTTCATTTTGTAAGCTGAGTAAATAAGCTTATTAGTTAAAGTGAACTTATGAGATCTCTATAGTTTTTTTTAATAAACTGAAGCAAATTAGTCCATTAGAATTGCTATATATCTTCCTAGCATTTTAAAATAAAAAACAATGTATTTTTTATAAGTAATCATCCCTTCTCAGAGGATATTAATTTACCAGGCTCCCATATCAACTTAAAATCTTGAATTCTACAGGACACTTTCATATAAAATGTCAAAGTTAAGGAAAGTTTAGACTAAAAAAAAAAAATTGGGGGTAACTACTGTAGTTTTTAGAATATGTACATCTCCACTTATTGCTCAGCTTTCCAACTCTATTTATCTGAAAATTAGTTCCATAAAATGTCTGGTAATTTCAGTATCACTGCATAATATATTTAAGGAATGCCTGGTAACCCTCCTGTTATTAGGTGGTTCCTTGGTTCAAATCTGTTACTGTTGTTTTGATAGTGATACTTATTAAACTACCTTCTAATGCAAAATCAAACAACCAGTTAAAAAAAAAACATTGAGAAAATTTGCTATTTTTTATTGTAAAGATGGAGAAATCAAAGGGAGGGTGGGTTAAGATTGTGTGGCTGAGGTTCTTATCTAACAAGATAAGTGATTCTTTTGTATCAAGCCCCTTCACCCTGCAAAACACCAGGCTCTATCAGAGCAAGTAATTGCTGTTCATTTTACCTGAGCCAGCCTAAAGTAGCAACTAATGGAAATCAACTAGAAAATCCTATAAAAAAGAAGATATAAGTATCCCCTAATCAACTGGGGAATAAATAAGATTGATTAGCTCTTTATGTGCCCAGCTGAATATGCCATTTAAACACAAGGACCAAGCTTGTCACATGTTTATTTTCTTTAAGAGGCTGCATGGAGAAAATGGCTACAGGCGGAATCTACTTTATAAATACATGCTCAAGTATCCCAAGCAGATCATAATGGCACCCAAATCATCTTTTTATAAGAGTAAAGTTTTAAGCTAACAGTAGATGAACTGTGGGGTGAGAGGCTGAAAATGAAAAATTCACCATAAAAGCACACATAAATGCCCACACACTTGACATATGCTAAAGGTGCTTCACACTCTAGGGTTGGTTCTGAACTTTTGCAGGGACAGATGGACGAGTGTCAATCATATCCTTATCCACCTCCATGACTGACCACACACCACCCAATGCTCTTCACTTGAGCACTGCAGACTCATGGGTTGGTTTCTAATAAAATCCCTCAGGATTCTGTGAGCTATCAACTTTACAGAATATGCACAGTAATCCTTGGACCAACACCACTGGAGCTTAAATGCCATACATTCATGAGTCAGAAAAAACATGCACAAAGTTCCTTATTAGTTAGCTTTATAAATGCATGGAAAACTGATATTCATGTCATATATATTATGAGAGACACCAGGCTCTGGGTTATAAAGTTTAAAGCCACAGTGCATAGTTACTATAGACTAATTAGCTGAGTTCTATAGTTCATTATTGGGTACACTTACAAAGCAGATATTTAAGAAAAATGAACATATGACCCTATACTTATGCTTGATCAGCAAGCAAACAGTTCTTCTCTGCATGATTCAGCCCAGGTTTGTTGTCCTAAGACAACAGAAAGATAAAATCCCACAATCATCAGTTTATATGTTGCTCAGGCACTGAAAAGGTATATGTGATGAAATTAACTCATCATTTCAGTATATAAAATAATTAAAATTAGAACATGCTAAAAATGCATTATAGTTTCATGAAAATCTGCCTGCTGCCAGGTAAAAATATCAAAATGCAGTCTCACACAGGCTGATCATTTGGAGTATAATATTTATTAAATTTCATCATTTATAATCACTTAGTTATAACCAAATTAACTCTCACATAAACTCTGACATTTAAAAACAGAACATACTGATTTTTCAATATTTTACTTACATGTACTTTTAATTCTCATGCAGTGCTCATAATTAGGAAATACTGTACATTAACCCTCTCATATTATACTTATTAAGAACCAAGTTAAGAGGGTAAAAAAAAAAGTCACCATAAATTTATCCTCCCCAAACTGCTCATAGATACACTAGATGCTGTGCCTTTTAATTACATATTATGATACATTCATCTGTAAAATGTATAATTGTAGTCACAACAATAGTTATGAGGCAATATCATTTCAGGAAAGAATTACAACAAATGAGACCAAAGGTTAAAGAGAAGAGACCAGAGCATATAAAAGTTGTTTGAGGACACCCACACACATTTCAGTGTTTTCCACTTCCCAGTTAAAAAAGAACATGCACAAAGTTCTTAGCAGGTAGTTGTCAGGAGTGCACAAAAAACTGGCTTTCATGTCACATAGGTTTGAGAAGATCAATGCCACTGAGGACAAAGAGCTGTGTTCATTATCTTTTAGGTCGGTCTATGTCATCAATAGCTGCTAGAAGTTTTTGTCTGGCCTTCTTATTGATATGGGATCCCAGGCAAACATTCACCAGATTGGTTAACTGCTTTGTTGAATATTCCTGCTCAAAGGAAGAAGATCCAAATTTAGTAGATTAAAGACATGTACCTGATCAATGCAACAAAGGAATAGGCAGCTGTTCAGGCGTTAGTGGATAGCTCTGAGCTATCCCCAAAACAGTGGAAATTACAGTTGAGAAACAGGAGACAAATTGTTTGCTGAGCTGTTTAAAAGCAGGAAGTAAGGTATGATAGTATACATTTGAAAAAGGAAGCAACAGAATCTGTTTTAATATGGCAAGACAATCTGACATGCTTTTTATCACTTCAAAGGTCACAGACTGTATGCTTGCTTCTGTGATATTCTTTGTTATTAAGTTATCAAAATATACTGCCATTTCAAATTTTAAAAATGTTACCGAGTAAGTATTTTTTCTGGCATTCTACATTTTATAAACATGTTTGGTTTGAAAAAAAAAAAAAAAAAAAAAAACTCCAGTCAAATAACAACTTTTTTTCAAAGATCTGAAAAAATGACTAAGATAATAAAGATTAGAAAATCACTGTTTTTGAAGCAATCATAATTGGTAGAATATGATATGATTGTAAATAAAATTAAGACTAAGTATCCCTCACTATCCAGATCTATTGGGCTCCTGAATTTCAGACAATGAACTGCAAAGATGAGAATAAAGGGGCATTCATGGGAAATGTTTGCATATTAGTTTGGTTCCGGAGGCTGAATAGCAAAAGTTCAGACAGGAAAAGACAGTCATACCATCGCCTAATAGAAAACCTATCTTTACTGAAGGCAACCAACTAAAGATAGTATATGATTTTAAAATGTGAGGAGGAGTTCATTCTAAAAAGGCAGTGAAGTGCTCAGCTTGTGCATTTGCCCTCTGAGAGCAACTGTCACCACCTGGTAAATAACCTCATTTGACCGGTCAGCACTCAGTAAGTAACCGCTGTCATCCAGCACTGGACTTGCCACTGCGGGCAGTTTCTCTGGAAATTCCCTGCTGCTGGTGCTGAGAAAATCTCACTGAGTTACAGATATCAATCAGTCAAATCTCTTCTAATATACCAAGGTAAAAAATCTCAGTACACTATATAAAAGAAGAAATCCTAAAATGGGCATCATTCTTACATCAAATAACGGATACCTAAGAGCTGTGTTTTTTCTTCTCGGTTAATTTGTGCTCTTTCCATAAATCCCTTCTTTGGTACCAGCTCTGTAATGTTTAGAGCTTACTTTACTAAATAGGTCTGGGACTATTCAGCAGTCCATCTGCATATGGATTTAGCATTTTGGTTTTCAAATGTCTCTGAGGCTAATCATAGTGAAATTTTTCTCAATTCTGATTTACAGGCCAAAATCACTGAAAATAACATGTACATTTTTACTTTGCTTTCAACCTACAGTGGGTGAATTTACACAAACTCAGCTGATGTTGATGTTCCAAGTTAAAGTTCATTTCCTCTTTTCAGGGTGTTAAAACTCAGGATAAATCTGATAAAGTAAGTAAAAGCGATTCCTTATTTCCTTACCCAAATAAAATAGTACTGAACTTGTACACATGATGTTCACAGACTGAGTAAAGGTGAACACTGGAGTAATTAAGATAGTAATATCTTTTTATACTACCTACCCACAATCATACAGAAAAACTCTCCATAACAAGGATGCTTAAGAGATGTATGTTAGGGAGAACATATGCTTCTTTACTCTTTGTGACTGGCTAATCTCACTTAACATAATGTTTTCCAGTTGCATCCATTTCCCTGCAAATAACATGATTTTGTTCTTCTTTATGGCTGAGTAAAATTCCATTGTGTACATATCCCATAGTTTTGTAAACCATTCATCTGTCGATGGACATCTTGGCTGCTTCCATAGTTTGGCTATAGTGAATTGTGCAGCTATAAACACAGATACACATGCTTCAGTCTGATAGTTTGGTTTCCATTCTTTTGGGTAGATACCCAGAAGTGGTATTGCTGGGTCATAAGGTAGGTTCATTCCCATTCGTCTGAGGATCCTCCATACTGTTTTCCAAAGTGGTTGCACAAGTTTGCAATCCCACCAACAATGTATTAGGGTTCCCACTTCTCCACACCCTCTCAGATGTTAGGGAGAAGATGGGGCATAAGCGGGTCCCCAGATGAAAAAGTAGAGATCCTCGATAAACAAAGAAGTTGATTTAACCGAAGGGGATGGACAGGGGGTGGAGGGAGGACATCCTAAGGCACATGATATACTTACACAATTATATCAAGGTCATTCACTGAACTGAACTTGAGAGGGAGGGAGGGCGAGGGAGCAGGGTGGGAATTGGGGAAGGGGTCAAATGAGAAATGTGTGCACATATGTCGTTATCAATTTGTACCTAACAAAGATGTGTACATGCAAAGCACGAATTATTACAATAAAAAAAAAGAGATGTATGTTGAGTTGATCTGCATTTACAATTCAGCATCCTAAATAACAATCAATAGTATTTTCTCTACTTATCAATATATCCACATCAAAGAAATATAGTCAAATTTATAATATATGTAGTCTAATGTTGATGTAAGCTAAGTCAACAATTAAAATATGAGTATCTTCCATCATCACTAACACATGTCAGTGAGTTTGGGATCTTCCCATGGTATTGTTGGGAGGTACAAGAAGGCATAGATTTTATAATAGGCTATGTAGCTCATGAACCATTTTAGCATTACTGTATTCAATCTATCTTGATGTAAAGCAACTTCATCCTTTCCCTACAACTCAGGTGCAAGAAAAACATAACTAATGCTTTGACTTGGGTTACATTTCTAGATAATTATCCACGAGTTCAAAACGGCTCAAAGGGCCCTGCTGAGTCATAGTCTGACTATAGTAAAGAATTGACCTTAGTAATTTATGTTAAAAAAGCAAACGTTTCTTCATATTTCATTTTCATAATTTTGAATCACATAATACACCAGACAAGAACAGCACAAAGGAAAGGAGTAAAAGCTTAATTAACTGTTCTCCAACTCTCACCCTGTGTTCCTTGATCCAACGCTCCATGTCATTCTCAGTTAGGTAGTAGGCTTTGATATAGGTTTCCACAAATTCTTTATCAGGAATGGGTCTAATATCTGTTAGTTTTTCAAGTTTCATTAAAAACTGTTGAAAATCCAATTGCATCAAGGCACGACCCTCATTACTGCACTTCTTGACATTGGCATATCTACGATACACAGTAACAAGGGAACATAAAAGGTAGAATGGTTAGAGGAAACTCAGGTACTTGAATTCTTCTCTAAACCCCATCTGGAGAGACAGTCCAGAAATGAGAGGGTTCAGGAAAAAGAGCACATGAGCTTTGCATTAGAAGGAGTGGGTCATGTTCATGCCCTGTCACTTTGTCTGGTTAGAAAAATAAACAAAAATAGTCATTTTTTCCATGAGGCCTTCAGTTTCCTCATTTGCAAAGCAAAGAGATCCAATAACATCAAGGTTCGTTATTGTTCTACAAACTAGTTCTCTGCACCCAATTAACATATCTGTCCATAAAAATGTTGAGCTGGTATTTCATTTAATCTGGCTGGCAAGTTATTTATAAAACTAAGCTTTGAATACTCCAAAGAAATCCTAGTTTTGCAAAACAAGCTTTGACGACTCCAAAGTAATCCTAGTTTTACAAAATGTTCAATGTTGTAGCTACTCAAACAACTGCAATAATTCTCCCATGAACACAGTACATCTTTCGATGATGAGATAATTCATAGACTTATCCTGAAACCCCACACTACTGAAACACTGTGTTCTAAGGTGGACTAGCAATAAGAATAAATATATTAACCTTAATTGTACAACATGTTATTATTCCAGGTCAATGTCTCACTTCTTCAATTGTTCATACAGATTGTGGAAAATTCAACCTTAGGGAATGAGGTATATCCCTAACGGAAATTTGCAAGAAAACACAGCTTATATTATTTAAAGTGATAAGGACTTTTTTTCATTCCCCAATTAAGTGTTGTATACTGGACTCTAACATATATTACTCACTTTTTTACCTTATTAAACAAATTTATTGAAAACTTTTCAGTTGTGATTGTTGATACAGCTGTTTTGCCAAGATGTCAGTTCATTACCATCACTTTCCCACTTTCTAATACACTATTATATACATTGGAACATAGTCTATACATGTTCCAATACAGGCACACACACATATTTAGAGCATTAGAAAATGAGATGGTGGTATGTATATGCACACACTTTTATTTGGTGCATTGTAATTATACATCATACTGAGGTACAGAGTGATGGGAACTTATATGCACACAACTCCTGAAGCACTTCCCTCAGGTTATAACGAACAAGGACCAAAGAGAAATCAGGTGAATGACAATGTGAAAACTCAATTGATGTCCCATTCTAGATCACTGGCATGGTATTTGAAAAAGCTGTTAGCCTTCCATGGGTGTTTTTCATGTATTACTGATTCTTACTTGTGTTCTAGATGTTCTGGGCAGAGTAACCATAGTTTCTGAGCATTTCAGAATTACTACTGGCAGATCTATAAACTCAACACATGAAAGATTTATATAGTTTATACTGACATATGGTAATGATGATGGTTATGATTAAAAATTATATAGGGGTTATGAGACTGACTTTGTTATGGGAAAATTAGGAGTTTATATGTCTTCTCTACCTTTAAAAATTGAACTTGAATAAGTTAATTATTGGTATAAGCTTTGATTTTCTCAGCCTAGGTTTTCTCACTGATAAAATAATAATATCTATCAAAGAGATGAAAATCAGGATTTAATGATCATATGAAATATTTAATTCAGTAACACATAGGCTTAATAAATGTTAGGAGGAATTATTACCATAAAGCAATAATAATTTGTTTAATTTTCAGGTGACCATCCTTTCCTGCACTCTTCACTCATCTATTTGCTGATTCTGTGTCACCAGCGAGAAAATAAAGCAGAGAGAAAGGCACCGTGGGGTTCAGAGCTTGTTCTCTAATCAGATTCTAAACTTATCTGCTATTTATTATTACTTCTATCAATTCTCTCCATCTGCTACTGGTTGCATTTAATATTATTCAATTTTATCATTTCAGAAACAGATACTGCTTTCATGAACTTACCCTTCCACAATAGTTCTATTAGCCAATCGTATACAATGTTCCCAAAGTATATTAGACACAGGCAAGGGTATCCGAACTCTCTTAGAAACTTCATTTAACCTCCTGTTAAACTGCTCAAATTCCTAAGAAGACAAAAATCATGACCATATGTGATTATCATTCACATATCACAGTGCTTTCCCACAAAAGTTATTAAATGAAAAAGATTTAGAAAGACTCAGAATCAAACCAAATGAAAAAGAGAGATCAAAGTCAGAGATGATTTGGACTTACTGTGAAGATTTACTTTATTTGTATGTGTGATACTAGAGATAGAACCCAGGGGCATTCTACAACTTAGCTACATCTCCAGCCCTTTTCATTTTTTTATTTTGAGACAGACCCACACTAAGTTGCTGAGGCTGGCCTTGAACTTGTGATCCCCCTGCCTTAGCCTGCCAAGTCTCTAGGATCACAGGTATGTGCCACTATGCTCCGCTAATATGACAGTTTAAAAAAAATATGGATAGATTGTTATAGTACAGAGTATATTTTATCTCAAAAGAAACATGTCACTAACTGATTAAATGATGTTAACAATGTCCAAATGTATCTACATCTCAACATGTTCTATGGTTGACACTAGGGATTCAGAGAACTAAACGAACGTAATTTGGCTTTAAAAATATCTTTCAGAAACCAGTTTCTTTTTTTTTTTGGCGGTACTGGGGATGGAGCCCAGGGGCAGTCTACCTCTGAGCTACACCTCCAGCCCTATTTTTTATTCTTTATTTTGAAACAGGGTCTCACTAAGTTGTGGAGGGCCTCACTAAGTAGCTGAGGCTGGCCTCGAACCCGGATCCTCCGGTCTCAGCTTCCTAAGTACTAGGATTACAAACGAGCTAGAAACCAGTTTCTTAAAAAATTATTTTAGTAAGTCTTTAACTCAAAGTTAACTGTTTTTAATACATGGCTATGCTCCTTGGAGAGCAATCTGACAAATTATTATCCTCTTTCCTAAACATTCTGTGAAAGTAAACAAATTATTACACACCAAATGATGTGAAAGTCATGTCATAGCTGCAAGTTTTTAGTACAAAGAAAAAAAATATTTTCTATTAACTACAAAAAACTGAACATTTTTGCCTAATAACATTTATGACATGACTGTTCTAAAATAAACATATATATGTATATATGAATAATTTAGACAACCTCAATAAATACAGGAAAGCAGCACATGGTGCATCCTTCAATAGATCGTCTCTTTGGACAATTATCATCTAAATATGTTCATTTACAAAAGTAAATGTCATTGACCCTGCTTTGGCAATATCTTTGAAATAAACTTACGAAGGCTTAAAATGATTTTTAGTTTCTTCAATAGTGAAGCAGCAGTGTTTAACAAATGAGGACATGTGTTCAACTATTCTAATAACACACACAAAGAAAAAAATCTGATCATCCTCAGTCAAGATCCGCATGATGATAACTGCCATCCTTTGCTCTTTTGCTACTTCCTAACTCTCAATTTTTCTTGCTGACTTATTTGTAACAGTTCATTGCCTTTAATTATTTTTTTTGAAAGAAGTGGATTGTCAATTCAGATTCTAAGCTTACCCAGATCAAGGCTCAGATGTGCACAAGGCTCATTTCCTTACTTCCTTTAGTCCTCTTCTCCCTCACTTAAACAGAATCCTTCTGTGACCAGAGCAGATAAATGGTATTTCCTCTTACCCACACTCTGCCATTTCCTATCTCTCTTTTAGCTGGTTTATTTTTTTAAACCATTATTCATCACTTGACAGTAGACCTCAATTTATTGTTTATTCCTGTCTCTGCAACAGCATGTAAATTCCTTGAGGGCATCTAAGTTCCTCCATCCACAATTATATTGCCGGCACTTCTACTAGTACATGACACATGCCAGGTGATCTATAAATATCTATTCATACATAAATGGGGGGAAATGAAGTACAATTCTTTCAAGGAAACTTATAAGTGCAGGTCATTAAACACAAAGAGCTATTTGCATCACACACTGAAAAAGTAGTATAGGAAAAAAAACTGGAATAATAAGAAGCAGGGTCTCTGCTAATGAAAATATATACTAAGCCAGAGAAGTAATTTCTAATTAAAACAGAAATACCTTCTTGACTTTAGAATCATGGTTAGTGGAACCACACAATATAAGAGTCAGCCATGACATGCAACAATCAAACTGTAACTCAACATGAGGAATTAGTGAGCAAAACCAAAAAAAAAAAAAAGTCTACAAAGTATTCTTAGATCTAAGTTAAGAATACAAAATTAGGAAAGTAAACCTATTCCAACTCAGGGACTTTAGCACCACAATGCTAGAAACAAACATAATAATAATTGTAATTTCAGTATTTTAGAGCTAGTACAGATTTCCCTTAGTAGAATGATCTTTAGCAAAGATGTTTTCCAGAGCACTTGCCTTTAACAATGCATCTACATATATGTTGTGCTGCGACATAATTTCTTTTACATCCCATTTCACATTAGCCATCAGAAGCAGCATCTGTTCATAGTCAATGGCTTTCCCAGCTACAATCCAGTAAATTGGTTTGCGTAGTTCGCTGGCAGTTGAGACTGTCTGAAATATATTTTACAGAAAAAAATAATTATTTTCTAAAAATATCAAACTTATAAAGAACATTTTGCTCCTCTTCCTAGTATATATATCTGAACATAAAACACTGTATGTTTGGAGATTTAAATTATGAAAATATTTCAATGTAAGGGCAAAGGCCTTATTCAAAACATAATTTTGTGACATTTAATAAACTTGAGGCCAGACACTGTACTACAAGAGAACTAGAGATTTTCCTGAAGACTAGTAACTATTTACCAAATATGTCCCCTTCTCCCCATTTCCACTCCCAGGACCCTACTTTGGGATTCCATCATCTCTCACCTGTAAAGCCTTCAAGTGGGTCTCCCTCCCCGTAGGCTTGTCATCTAAAGTCCATTCTTCATCCTGTCCCCAAAGAACTCCTTCTAAAACACATGCCCGACTGTGCTGTTCACCTGTTTCAAACTCTCCAGTGGCTTCCTGGTGCCCTGAGTTAATCACGTCCAACTCCAGACAGTGCTTTATGTGATGGGCTCCTGCCTGTCACTCCAGCTGTCTTTCTCATCACCAGCCCTTTTTCCTGCTCCACCAAGCTGTTTTACTCTGCTGATCACATACACCATACTCTGCTATCTTCCGGTCTTGATGTATGTCATTCCCCAACTCACTTTCTCTACCTGGCTAGTGCAGCGTAAACATCACTTCTTCACACACACACTTTCCTGACAGTCTTCTCTCAACACCAGTTCTCTACTCCTCCAGTCTGAGTGAAACATGCTGCCACTGTTTTTTCCTCTCATTGTGTAGCACTTTTTCCTTTATCATACTTCATAAGTAGTTTTAGTTGACTCATTCTCTTATTAGACTAAAGTTATATGAGGTGCTCATTAGGAATTTATTTAACACAGGAATCCATGACTGAATAGTCCATCCAGCTCTCCTGGGATGTGGAGACTGATCTCTAGTAACACACACACACACACACACACACACACACACACACACACCCCTAAATAACCTATAATAGTCCTATCCTATCTTGCTCACAGTTGAAATGTTACATGAGACCATCTCTGACCTGAGAATAAAACTGTTGCAGGAAGGGCTTTTTGACTGCAGGCATCACAGCATCCAAATGTGGCTGAAGGAACTCAAACTGCTCAGCCAAGAACACCCTAAAGGGAACAAACCATCACTGTGTTAGCAAACCGCATGGGGTGAGAGCCAGTCAATGTTTCTGTATAGGTCATTTTTTAAGATACTTAAGAAAAACTTAATTAAAATTATTTTCCATTTTAGTGGAAGCATTCTTGCTGATGCCAAGGGTGAATTATATTTAAAACTGACAATGTAGCTAGAGTTTCTCTAGCATCTTTAACAAATAAGAAGAAAATATAAAATGTACCATAATGCTTTTTTACAGTTTTACCTAAAGCAAAGATCATGTTGCTAATGAACAAAACTTTAAAAAATACCCTTTCTTTTTTATATATAACTGAAAACCAATCATGCAGTTCTAAAAATTAATTAGTAACCTCTGTTAGCATATACTTCTCAGAAATAGGTAGGTGATATTCTAAAGTAGTAGTGGTATACATCTAGTAGTCCAATTACACAATGCTTACTATTTTTCTTACATATGTAATGGGAAAAGGAACTTTTTTTTTTTTTAACAACTTACAGGGATTCCGTGGCTACCACTCTTTCTGCCAACCCATACAATGTATCCCCAGATGTCAAAACCACTAGGTGACTGAGGTGCGGGCTGGGTACCTTCTCTTTTCTTTCTTCTGCTGCTGTGAGTGTGGCAGTGGGATCAACTAAAACTTCCTGAAAACACAACACACACATTACACCTAATTCCTGAAATAGCAAATCCAATAGCAATAAGCCAGATGAGTTTGATAAAACTGGAACTACATTAAAATACTCAAAGGTATACATTAGTTACACTTAGTTTCAGGACACTAACTGCATATTACCTAAAATTCACCAAAATGAGCACTCTTAAGGAAGTGACATATATTTTATGGAGACAATAGTTAGATTCCCCTCAAGAACTTGTAAATGAGGGAAATGAGATTTCCCCCTGAGAACCAAGCTGGTAAATCATGAAGTATGGTTCAGTTAGCCATTTCTTACAAATGCTGGTGAGGGTGTGGAGAAGTAGGAACCCTAATACATCGTTGGTGAGATTGCAGATTAGTGAAACCACTTTGGAAAACAGTATGGAGGATCCTCAGATGAATGGGAATGAACCTACCATATGTTCCAGCAATACCACTTCTGGGTATCTACCCAAAAGAATGGAAACCGAAATATCAGACCAATGCATGTATATCTATGTTTATAGCCACACGATTCACAATTGCCAAACTATGGAACCAGCCAAGATGTCCATCAACAGATGAATGGATTACAAAACTATGAGATATGTACATAATGGAATTTTACGCAGCCATAAAGAAAAACAAAATCATGTCATTTGCAGGGAAATGGATAGAACTGGAAAACATTATGTTAAGTGAGATTAGTGAGTCACAAAAAGTAAAAAAAATCTCTCCAATATGTGGAAGCTAGGGAGAAAGTAGGTCATAAGAGGGACTCTAGATGAAAAAGGAGAAACCTTAGATGAGCAAAGAAGGTGACTTAACTGAAGGGGATGAGGGGGGGAACACACTAATGCACATGATGCACTTTCACAATCATAACTAAAGTCAATCACTAAACTGAGCTTGAGAAGGAGGGAGCGGGAGGGAATGAGGCAGGAATTGGGGAAGGGTTAAATGAAAGATGTGTGCATGTATGCCTTTACCAGCTTATACCTAACCAAGATATATGATTACAATGCACCAATTAAAAAAAATTAGCCATTTCTTAACCAAATCTTCATCAAGGTAGCCTTGGTATAATCTTAACAAGGCAGAACTACAATGTAGTTATAAACTGAAACAGAACCAACAATATGTTTCTGGGGACAGATTTTTTGATGTGAAGGAAGATGGTCAATGTGAACAGAGGAAAGGATGCCCAGAAAGCAGGGTGTGCTGGGCTCCTCAGCACTGCCTAGGAGAGAGCCAGTGACTAAAATGGATAGCCATGTCCTCAACAGGAGTGACACAGTCTCAGCTGAGGATAGGAAAAAGCATTAGATTTTCAAATCTGCTTTATTTGATCCCATGCTCACTTGCAAACTTCTAATTACTAACATCTTTCCAAGTTTCTAATGCCAGGTAGAGATACTTTAGCTGTAAGCTATGCACATTCTTGGACTTCATAGAAAAATATCCTGTTTTATAAACAAACAGCCTGTGGAGGCTGAGCATACCCGAGGTCTTGGGTTAGGAGGTGCCAGACTGGCTACTTGGAGGAGTGGACAGACAACCAAAAGAGTGCCAGCTCCAGTTTCAGTAGAGAAACATTTAGGTGTGCAATGTAGACATGTAAACATGAAAGGATGCTATCTGGAATATTGACATCATCATACACCTCAATAGTTGCTATGTTCCATGTCAAGTGAAGGAGATTCTCACTTATTGTTTTAGGGGGAATTGAGGTGAGGCCATCACACATGCACCATAAGAAGAGCAACTCCACGGGAGCACAGCTGACAGTAAATGATTCCAAACAATACTGATGATGCTATCATCTCCAAGTCCTTTTACTGCATGAGCCCATGAAGAACTTTTTTTTTTTTTTTTTTTTGTGGTACTGGGGATTGAACTCAGGGGCATTCTACCTCCGAGCTACACTCCCAGCCCTATTTTTTATTCTTTATTTTGAAACCGAGTCTCACTAAGTTGCGGAGTGCCTCACTAGATAGCTGAGGCTGGCTGCGAACCCGGATCCTCTGGTCTCAGCCTCCCGAATGCTGGGATTACAAGCGTGCGCCACCACGCCCGGCTCATGAAGAACTTTTAAAGCCAAATATATTTCTTCTAACGATCAGCCTAACCAAGGAGGTAAAAGAACTCTGTAAGGAAAACTACAAAAAGTTGAAGAAAGAAATCGATGAAGACCTTAGAAGATGGAAGGATCTACTATGCTCTTGGATAGGCAGAATAAATATCATCAAAATGGCCATCCTCCCAAAACTGATCTACAGATTCAATGCAATACCCATGAAATTACCAAGGGCGCTCCTCACAGACATAGGAAAATCAGTCCTTAAATTCATCTGGAAAAACAAAAAGCCCAGGATAGCCAAAGTAGTTCTTAGCAACAAGAACCATGCAGGAGGTATCACAATACCTGACTTCAAACTCTACTATAAAGCCACAGTAATAAAAACAGCTTGGTATTGGCACAAAAACAGACACACAGACTAATGGAGCAGAATAGAAGACTCAGAAACAGACCCACAGACTTATAGTCAACTGATTTTTGACAAAGGAGCAAAAATATACACTCGAAAAAAGATAGTCTCTTTAACAAATGGTGTTGACAAAACTGGTTAACCATATGCAGGAAAATGGAAATAAACCCCACTTTCTCACCCTGCACAAGAGTCAACTCAAGGTGGACCAAGGACCTGGAAGTTAGGCCAGATACCTTGCAGCTACTTGAAGAGGGCATAGGACCAATACTTCAACACATAGGCACAGGTAAAAACTTTCTCAACAAGACCTCAAAAGCACAAGCAACCCTCAGGAAGATCAATACATGGATTGCATTAAAGTGAAGAGCTTTTGTGTAGCGAAGGAAACTATCAAGAACCTAAACAGAGAGCCTACAGAGTGGGAGAACATTTTTGCCAGTTACTCTTTGGATAGAGGTCTAATATCTAGGATATACAAAGAACTCAAGAAAATTATAGCTAAGAAAGCAAATAACCCAATCAAAAAGTGGGCAAAGGATCTAAACAGACACTTCACAAAAGAAGAAATACAAATGGCCAATAAATGTATGAGGAAATGTTCCACATCATTAGCAATCAGAGAGATGCAAATCAAAACTACCTTGAGATTTCACCTAACTCCAATCAGAATGGCAATCATAAAAAACACAAACAACAACAACTGCTGGCGAGGATGTGGAGAAGTGGGAACTCTAATACACTGTTGGTGGGATTGCAAATGAGTGCAACCACTTTGGAAAACAATATGGAGGATCCTTAGATGTATGGCAATGAACCTACCATATGATCCAGCAATACCACTTCTGGGTATCTACCCAAAAGAATGGAAACCAAACCATCAGACCAACGTATGTGTATCTATGTTTATAGCTGCACAATTTACAATAGCCAAACTATGGAAGCAGCCAAGATGTCTATTGACAGATGAATGGATTACAAAACTATGGGATATGTACACAATGGAATTTTACTCAGCCATAAAGAAGAACAAAATCATGTTATTTGCAGGGAAATGGAAGGAAGTGGAAAACATTATGTTAAGTGAGATTAGCCAGTCACAAAGAGTAAAGAAGCATATGTTCTCTCTAATATGCGGATGCTAGGGAGAAGATAGGGTATAAGAGGGGTGGCGCACGCTTGTAATCCCAGCATTCGGGAGGCTGAGACCGGAGGATCCGGGGTCGTGGCCAGCCTCAGCTACCTAGTAAGGCACTCCGCAACTCAGTGAGACTCTGTTTCAAAATAAAGAATAAAAAGGGGCGGCTGGGGGTGTAGCTCAGAGGTAGAATGCCCCTGAGTTCAATCCCCAGTACCGCAAAAAAAAAAAAAAAAAAAGAAAGGAAAGAAGTTGATTTAACCGAAGGGGTTGGACAGGGCTGGGGGGGGCACACTAATGTATAT
>PVLC010010354.1:0-50705 GCA_004027655.1 Graphiurus murinus | reverse complement strand
GAAGTTGATTTAAGTGTAGTGGATGCAGGGGGCAGAGGGACACCCTAAAGCACATGATGTTCATACACAATCATATCAAGGTCACTCACCGAAGTGAACCTGAGGGGGAGGGAGGGGGAGGGAATGGGGTGGGAATTGGGGAAGGGATCAAATGAGAATTGTGTGCAAATATGTTGTTAACAACTTGTACTTAACAAAGATGTATGCTATATTGCACGAATTACTACAATAAAAAATTTTAAAAAAAAGATGTGACAAAGACCTTGTAACAAACAATAGTGTAGCCATTGCTATTTTTCATAGAAGAAAAAATAATTTTGTCCATACATATTCATAGCTGAATAAATTATTGCTTTTTCATAAATATAACAGTGAGAATTGTAAAACATCAAAGATGTAGGTGCACTTGTACTTCTGAGCACAATGTTCCTCATTAATAGAGCATTATCTCATATTAATGTTAGTTTATAAAGAGAAATGGACATCAGCAACTTTAGCACAAAATTTCCCAATGAGAAAAAAGGATAAAATAATAGTATATGTAGTCGTTTTTTCCATATATTGTGGTACATGATCTTCATTTAAAGTAATCACACCATTATAATACTATAAGAAACATCACCTTGGAATAAATGAGATAGCTATAATGTATGAACATTTCATGCACTTTCCTCCTTTTTATACACTGTATAATACAAACTTATGTGGCATTTAAAATAGATTAAGAAAAAAAAAACTAATCTTGATTTACTTCAAATTTAGGTTAACTCTACATAGTTTGTGGGGTGGAAGGGTAAATTTGTGGTTTTAGTATCGCTTTCTCTTCTATCATCCTTGATCCAAGAAAAAGCTGTACCTGATGCTTTTATCTTTTATCTCTGATTCTTGGACCCCACTGAATGGAACTGGTTTAAGAAACTGCTTCTGAATCAGCTTAAGAAAATAAATTGTTGGAAAAGGAGTGAAGTTATTGAACTGTTCCCATTCTCCTAATGCTATATATATGAGAATTCAAGGCAAAATTTGTTCAGCAGGGTCCAAAGATTGATTTATGTGTGAGATTTATTTCCCTGTTCTCATTTGAAGAGGAGTCCAAGCAGGCTGAAAGCCAGAGTCCAACCAGGTGCTGGTAAGATCACATTCTTGTACTTGACAGACCACTTCATCAGTAAATACAGGAAATGGTTGGTTATCCCAATCAAACGTCCTTTGATATGGATAAACTGCCATGTGGATCAGAACCTCCTCTTCAACTACTTCTCTAAATCCCATATTTTTACTTCTGAAGGTGGTTTGTGAACTCTGAATCTGGTCTCCCCAAGGATGATGGTTAAAATGAAACAATACCAACTTCTCCTTCATGATAAACCATGAATCATTATTATAGCAAGAAAGTTAACAGATTACTCCGAAGTATACACAAATTTATTTACTGTTAATAGTTCTATTACTTATGATAACTGCCTTCAGTATTGATTTATTTTTACTGTAGTGAGTGAGGGAACAAATACAGAGTTTGGAATCCAGCATTTAGTGGGCTTTGTCACTTAGTAACAATACAATCTTGAGCTGGGTGCTTAATCTTTCTAAACCTTATCTAAGTCACTTTGAAGAGTTTAGCAGCATATTACTCTTAATTAGATTACAAAAGGTATACTGGTATCAGACTCTTGAGATGCCATTGATTTTTCAATATCCACATATAGTCTTTAAGCTTTACTGTGAAAAATGTATGCCATTGCAAAAATTCTGCTCATCAGTTTCTCTTTAATCCACAGAAACTTAGAAGGTGGGTGGTAGGATCAACAAAGGACAATTTACTTATCATTGGATTTCATAGATTCATGGCAGTCTTGATCTTTTCACAGGGCTTGACAGCCATCTTGAAGACAGTGTGCCACCAATGTCCTCAGCAGAAGCGTTCAGTCAGACACCCTTGCTTTCAATTCTAGCTTTTCCCTGACCACTTAGTCTGTGTCACTTGTCACTTTCAAATGATCTTATTGCTTGAATGCAGCTTTCCTCTTTGTAGCACTATGCAAAAATATAGAATTTTCATGGTCTTTGTGGAGTTAAAAGTGACGATGTATGTGTAGTGCCTGCTTCTGTCCCACTTCTTCCTGTCCTGTCCAGGCTTTTTTACTTTATTTACTCTTTTATCTTAATAGCCAGGAGAAATTTGTACCTGTAATGAAAGTTGGTGCATAAAAAAGCCTGACTTCTGTCTATAATAGGTACATTTGGGCCTACTTCTGAGTGGTAATTTGATCCAATAGTTGATGAACTCCAAACAGAATAGCTTTATGCAAAGCTGCCCTTGATCAGTTATGATTAGACACCTATAGAATTAGCACACCTATAGAATGCAGGGGCTTGAGGAGTTAGCCAGTAATAGTATTTGTAGGTAAAAGAATTTTGGAGGAAACTAGAAATCATCTTTAAAAACCTGAGAGATGCCGGGTGTGGTGGCGCACGCTTGTAATCCCAGCATTCGGGAGGCTGAGACCAGAGGATCCGGGTTCGCGGCCAGCCTCAGCTACCTAGTGAGGCACTCCGCAACTTAGTGAGACTCGGTTTCAAAATAAAGAATAAAAAAAATAGGGCTGGGGATGCAGCTTGGAGGTAGAATGCCTCTGAGTTCAATTCCCAGTACCACAAAAAACAACAACAACAACAAAAAAAAAAAAACAAAAAAAACCCCTGAGAGATCAGCCAGGCATGGTGGCACACACTTGTAATCCCAGTATGTAGGAGGCTGACATAGGAGGATCACAAATTCAAAGCCAGCCTCGAAGCCAGCCTTGACAACTTAGCAAGGCCATCCACAACTTAGTGAGACCCTGTTTCCAAATAAGAAACCAGGCTGGGGGTTATAATTTGGAGGTAGAATGCCTCTGGGTTCAATCTCTAATACTCTCTCCTCCCCCCCAAAAAAATCCCTGAGCGATCTAGACATTTGTCCGTAGGATTTATTGTATCTAGAATATATGTTTGGTATAATTTGGCTCTTAGAACTCATATTAGAGCAGGACTGTAAATAGATGCCAGAGATAAACAAAACACCGTTTTGTGAAGGTAATTTTTTTCTCCAGTATTCTTGCCTCTGACTCAGAAAGCATGAATCCCTCCATCCTGTATATTCCACACATTCACAGTGCTCTGCTCAGTGTGGATTACTAGTCACTATTATACATTATACTGATTTGTTTGCATGCCTGCTACCTGCTAGGAGACTGGTAGTTAGTTGAGGTCAAAATCTTTTACTTCTGTATTCCCAAGTCTTGGCATAAATTTTTTTAAAACAATATGAATGGGTGATATTCATAAGATTCATTTTTTATTTAATTACTTCAATCCACCTGGTTACAATGTGAAGGCAAGTAGGAATGGACACGAAGCAAGTTTCAGTAATTTTTCTGACCACAATAATAATAGGTCTTTTCAAGCAAGAGGTTTGAGCCTTTTGTAAATTACCATAATTCATTTATTTTAAAGTTATAACAAATATGTCTAGAAGGTGTTGCTTTCACTTTTGTTCATCTAGAAGATAGTTCTCTTATTAAACTGGCTCTCACTTCTCTTTTCCTGCTCAAAAGCCCATATATTTTAATTACTTTCATTTCTGTCTTATAGAAAAATAAGAACAACCCATCAAAATCTGAACCTATATGCTTTGCTACTCCTCTCAGTTTTATAAAGGCATAGATGCCACCCTCTTAAAGAGCTATTTTAAAACAGCCTTGGTGGCACATGCCTGTAATCTTAGTACTTAAGAGGCTGAGACAGTAGGATTGCAGGTTCAAGACCAGCCTTAGCAAATTAGCAAGATCCTATTTAAAAATAAAAAGGGCTAGAAGATGTAGCTAGGAGAGAATATCCTGGGGTTCAATTCCCAGTATAAAAAAGCTATTTTTCTTTAAGAAAAAAGTTAATTAACATTTAATCAAGTTCATATACTAGCAGTTTTAAAATATGTAATTGTCTACTCTGTTTAGAGTGAACTAACTTTTCAAACAACTTCCCTCTAAAACCTCAGTAGATTAAAAACAACAAGGATTATTCTAGTTCATATATAGTCCCATATGATCAAGCAAGATCTAAAAGGTAGGAAAAGTTAATATGATTTTGATTTTAGGTATTATTATTATTATTATTATTATTATTATTATTATTACTATTATTTATGGTACTGGGGTTTACCCAGGGGCAATCTACCTCCAAGCTACACCCCCAGCCCTTTCTAATTTTTTGTTTTGTTTTGTTTTTGAAACAAGGTCTCACAACCTCTCAAGTCCTGGGATTACAGGGGTGTGCCATCATACCTAGTTAGACATTTAACACCCCCAAAAAGCTTGGTTGTCTTCTATTTGACATTTGATTAACAGTTATTTAAATAGGCTTTTTGTTATAGAACAATCAGGCTCATACTGAATAAATATATTAATGATTATAAATATTAGCATTCAAGATAAAGTTACGTGTATCCTTACTTCATTTTTTCTGTCTTCTATTTGACTCTCAGAAGAGAATTGGTAGCTAGTGTCTCTTCTATATACATGCAGCATGTACTTTTCCTACTTTTTTTACTGGGGGAGATAATTTGTTATTTGAAACTAAAAAGCTGGGCAAATCTGATTTGTAGAAACATTTCAACAAATAAATCTTTCATCTACTTAGGGTTAGAGTAGATAAAAATCTTACATTTATAACCTCTCAAATTTAAGGATCAGAATATGACTTTCCTGGAAGGCTGTATAGCATAGCCAATGGGTTTTTCTTGGCACAGTATCAATAACAACCTTTCTACTAGAAGGGTAATGGTGAGGGGAAGGGATGTTGGCAGAAGAAACACAGAATTACAAATGTTCTCATAGAATAATACCACTGTGAAACTGTAGATGGAAAAAACATTGACTGATATTATAGAAGAAATCACTCTATTGCTATAAATTTGAACTGGGCATCAATTTCCTACGTTAAAGAGTTCCATGGTAGGATGTAAGTCTATCATTTTTCTGTTTTCTGTTGGTCTTATCTAAACTTTTTCCCATTGTTTTTCCTTTTTGGACTTTTCATAGTTTAAACAAGTATTTTCTAGTATTTTTCCTGAGTTTTTAGCAATATTTTTCCCCATTTTGGGGATGTGTGTAGAGATAAAAATGTCTTTTCAATATATCAAAATTTATTAAAACTTTACAACAGTATAATTCTACTTCTGTTGCATGTACTATTTAGTATTTAATTTAAATATATTATTAGCCTTGTTGTTTATTGTTATTTTGCTTCAATTAGTAGTAGTTTTACTTAAAAACATTTAAAAATACATATTTTTCTATTTTTCAGCATATTTGCTGCTTCGATGCTCTCTGTTCCTTCCTGAAGAGGTGGATCACCATCTGGGATAATTTTCCTTCAGCCTGAAGAATTTCCTTTAGTATTATGGGTCTTCTGTGAGACATTTGCTCAATTTTTGTTTTGCTTTTAGTTTTAAAGAATATTTTTGCTGACTACAGATATTTGACTTGATAGTTTTTTAAAGCACATTAAAAATATCACCCTATTTTTTGGCTTCTACACTTTTTGATGAGAATTAAGAAGTCAGCCTTTATTCTGAATATCAATCACCTGAATTTATTAACTTGACTTTATTCTCTGACTGCTTTTACCATTTTCTCTTTGAAGATTTTGTGTTTGAACAGGTTAACTGACAAGCCTCAATGTGGTTTCCATTGTGTTTATCATGCTCCAAGTTCACTGGACTGTTGTCATCTGTTTTAGTTTTGTAAAAAAAAAAAAAAAAAAAAGTCAATCACTGTCTCTCATCTATTACTTTTATTTCATTATCTCTTGATTCTAATGTTTGTTTATACACTCCTAAAGGTCTCTGATGATCTACTTTTTTTTTCTTTTGATTCAGTTTAGTTTTAGTTGACTTCAGTTCACTGATACTTTCTTATATTATGCTTAATCTCACACCTACCCAATCAACCTTTTATTTCAAAAAGTGTCCTTTTCATAATCATTTGGTTCTTCATAAATTTCCATTTCTTTGTGTAATTTAACTACTTGATCTATTTTGTGCATTTTTCTTCTATATTCTTAACATATTTGTAATGGTATTTTTAGGACACATTCTATTAGTCCTATCATATAGTTCATCTCTTGACCTGCCACCACAATCTTTTTTCTCTTGATTATAGTTCTTGATTTGGCTTCTTCACATGTCTCAAAATAATTTATTGTATGTTAGATTAATATGAATAAAGCAGTTCAGAGTCATATATACATGTATATTTAGATACTATATATGTGTGTGTGCATATATATATACGTATATATATATGGAGGTATTGGATTAGGTTTTACTTGGTATTGCTGTCTAGCTTTGTGATTTTAATATGAAATAAAAAATGTAAATATATAACTGAAGAGAAACTAGAAATCATTGAGTAAGCAAGAAGACGATGAAACCAGTTCATTGCTAGCTTATCATCTACACTTTTTTCAGAAAAAAAGAATGACCCCAGGGAGGTCACACAGCTCTCTCGCCATCTAGCCTGAGATCTCTAAATATATTAGGAGATGTATTTATTGGGTGAGGATGGGGTTGCAACTTTAATTTCAGTTCATTTCTAGTTTCAACTGTTTTGAGAATTTGGTCTACCTTCTTTGTACCAGTTTTAAAAATCCTCTGCTTTCCTACATAGCCACTAGTTTACTGTGTCCCCAAGAACTGATTTTTTTTTTATCATATGAAGAAATAAGCTGAGTGAAGACTGGATGCCTGTTTTAGTTCCATTTCATTAAATTTTCACAGGTTTTGAGGTTGAGCACCTTCTTTTAACAGGAGTTGGGGGCCAAGCAACCCTATATCTCCCCTTTCTTCCAGTTCTTTCCTTATTTAACAAAATATACTTTGTGGGAAAGCTAGGAAGAGGTGTTTTTCATTTGGGGCTATTCCATATTTCAATTCTCACAAGAGCCCAGCATGTTTATTTAAAAATTGGTTGTTTTCTTTGCTCAGGAAAGTCCTCCTGCATTGGAAAGATTTTCTGACATCTTGTGAACACACAGCCTGCAACCCAAGACTCAGGAGCAGCTGCTGTTCTCTTGTTTAGCAACGATCTTGGTCCATTTTGGGACTTCCTTTCATCTATAAGCACTGGAATGGCTTTAAAGGAAGGAATGATAACTTAATTTACCCAGCATTCACTGGGTAAACAATCATATTTCACTACGTTCTACAACCTTACTGGAAATGATTTTAAAGACATCAAGTAAGATATAATATTACTCAGAATTGTTTTCAAGATAAGCATATAAAAGACCTATCCATTTATCCTGTTTAAAATTTTTCAAAAAGATTTGGGATAGTGATTTTTTTCCCCTTAAATCTCATCTACAAATTTTTCAGAAAGTTTGAAGCAAAGAGAGCTCTTTGGAGTTTTCTGGGGAGATAGATGGTCCTACTTGAGGTCTGTAATCAAATCACATGCAACCCACTGGCTTTTTGTATCCCCTTTCCCAAACCTTTGGCTAACTGTGCAGCAAAGAAAAAACATTTGAATTCCTTTTCAAAGCCCATATATGCAAAACTATTTCCATTGTATACTTAAGTCAGTTGAAGTGTTCAAAGATAAAAGATTTTCTCCTAGCTACTGACCATGTGGTACTGCAGAATTATCTTTAAGATTCTTCCAAATCAGACATTTACTCTTTAGAAAAATTAAGATACTGTGATTTCAGAACATATTCAAGACTGATTTTTGTTTTGTTTATGTGTTCACTTATTTTATGATTAAAAATATTTCCTAAATATCAAGTTTAAACTGTGACAAAACTATGCCAGGCTATCAGAGGAACTATAAGGAGGATTCTTCTGTGGATATTTTTAAAGATTAGGCAAACATTTTGAATAAATGAAGTGTAATACTACCAATTATGAGGATTAGGTTTTACTTGGTATTGCTGTCTAGCTTTGTAATTTTAATATAAAATTAAAAATGCAGATATGTAACTGAAGAGAAAATGGAAATCATTGGGTGAACAAGAAGATGATGAAACCAGTTCATTGTTGCAGTCAACACACTTTCTGTAATGTAATCTGCAATGTGTTTTACTATTTAGGGTGTCTTTTTATATTATAAACATTCAAATTCAAAATAAAAAAAATATTCCACATTATAAAGCTCCTAATGTAGAGTATCCAGAATATGTGAAATCAGCTGCTCAAGGATGTCATCAAGGCCTTCCCTCCTTTCTGGGTGTATAATGGCTCTTTATATTGTCAATCACAGCCAGGCGTGGTGGCGCACACTTGTAATCCCAGCATTCGGGAGGCTGAGACCTGCGGATCCGGGTTCACGGCCAGCCTCAGCTACCTAGTGAGGCACTCCGCAACTTAGTGAGACTCAGTTTCAAAATAAAGAATAAAAAATAGGGATAGGGGTATAGCTTGGAGGTAGAATGCCCCTGAGTTCAATCCTCAGTACCGCAAAAAAAAAAAAGAAAAAATTGTCAATCACATACTGATAGAAAAATGTCCAGTGAAAGAAAATCGGGATTTCCTGTATGCCTCATTTATTCATGGAGAATACCTTTTCTAATCAACCCCCAAGCCTCCTAGCAGACTTTTCTCATCTTTTTTGGGAGGAAGGGCAGAAATGCGTCAAATGCTCATGCTTAAACCAATCTCTGACAAGAAAAATAAGGAAGAAGAGCTTAAATGAAAGAAATCAGGTTTCATTTTCCTGTGGCTACCCTCAAACTCATGGCCATGGAGTTAAAGTTTGGTAGACTACAGAGCAAAGACAAGCCTGAAGTCAAATGGATGGTAATTGGTAAAGACTGAGTGAAATATCAATAGACACAGACAAAGGGGAGAGCCAGCATTTTTTACAGAGTACCCCTGCCACGAACAGATGGAGCAGGAGGCACGCAGCCACAGTAGTCTCAGGTAATACCAAGCTGTTAATAACACTACCTGATCTGGATTAAGCTCTACCCTGGTACTTTGAGAAACTCCTTTTACCTTTCTCATGGGATTTTTTTTTAATGCCTTCATCATGCTTCCTTATTCCATGAGACTGTGGCTACATCTCTGGTAGCTCACCATGTGAAACTTATAGGCAAAACTCCCAACTTTTCTTTACTGCAAGAATGAGTGAATTGAGTACCAATTTTTTGGCTATTTCCTGTCACTGTGGTTCTCAGCCTTGTCTTCACAGTTGAATCATCTGATGAACTTTTAAAAATCATAATGCCCATCTGCACTCCAGGATCCACTAAATTAGAATTTTCATGAATGGGATACAAGCATCTGTATTTTTTAAAGTTCTCAGTGTGAGTCCAATGTTCAACCAATGTTAAGAAACACTGGTATAGCACACATGTTTTAGACTCTTTAAAAAGACATTCTTCAAAGGATCAAAGAAACATTAGTAGATGACAGTTTGGAAAAGTGAGGAAGATTGAACATAATTGGGAAAGAATATTGATTATCATTTCAACTTCAAAAGGCATTTAAATATAGATAGCATATATATATATACAGAATATGCTTGCTATTATTTTATAGTGATATGATGATAATGTTGATAAAATTTTTTATAAAAAGGAACAGTGTAGGATAGTTTAAGAAAAATTAATCAATCTAACCATGAAGAATTGACAGTGGCATGGTTTGCTTTTATGAAAAATTAACAATTGGCTTTTGTCAGATAATAGTTTCTCAGTTATTACTGCTTGGTTTCTTAATAATAATTTTTTTAAAAAATTTCCCTCTACTTATTTTATCTTTTAAATATTCCATAGGATAGAGACGAAGAGAGCCAAGGGAACAGTTTAATGTATGTTTTATTTTCTAGTGTGCTAATATTGATATTTGCAAAGACTCCACTTAAAAATACGTAAAATAAAATTATTTTATAAACATTATAAAGTATATGTTCTATATTTTAAAAGTTGGTAGATAATATCAATTAGACTATAAGTTAACATATATCCAGAATTTTAAAACATCTTAAAATTCAAACTTTGTTAAAATCCTTGTGGATAATACTTGGAAAATTAATTAAATTGATTACAGCTGAATAAAGGAACTCTTCACTAACATACCACATGTGTTACTATATTTTTCTTCCTTAGTTATTAAATCATTTGGTTCATAGATAACAAAATAAATCAGCTGGCAGTGAAATTATGGGAAAATGAACATTACCTAGAAATTATAGACTACAGGAAAAATTAATCAATGTCTCTTATGAACGTCAATGACCTTTCTCTACCTTTTATTGGTAAAGAGATGTGTGCATTTGTATTTATACATGAGAAAGGAGAATTATGGTAAGTAGGTTGGGAATCATGTGTAGAGAAGACAGACTATCTGTTTTGAACATTCAAGAATTAAACTGCAAAAGATAATCTTCTAGGGTTGTCTGTTCAACTCACAGCTCTTCTCTTGAAATTATATTTCCTCTCCCCAACAGGAGTAGTAGAGGAGTAGATACATTTATGTTTGTGCTATCTTGATCTGATCTGTCATACAATATTCTTTGGAACTAAGGGAGACACAAGATGAGCAGATCAGATTCCTTTTCAGAAGAGTTTAAACTGAGAGGCATGGAAATTCAGAATACAAAGTCATGTAAATAGCAGAAGAGTGAAATATAGATTTCTACTCCTGAAGAAATCTGGAACTGATTGCTTCCTACCCTGTTGGAGCACTACTTTTCTTCAACATTCTATTTTATTTCATGATACAACATAAAATAGTTTCAATAAAATATATTTTTGTTAGTTTAAGCTAGACTGACAGGGTTTTCTGTGATATGCAATCAAGAGAACCATGACAAAGATTTTGAGCTTATAAACAGTTTGAAATCCTCTTGTGTATCCCTTCTATTTTTTAGATTAGCGAACTGAGACTGGAAGAGGTGTAGTCAATTGCACAAAGTTACAAAACAATCTGAAAAACACATATCTAACTCTAAACTTCTTATAACAACTATAAATATATTTTTAAGTTAATATCTTTGTTATTAAAGAAAATAAAATTTGCTTTGTGATGGAATCTAAAAGTAGTAAAGGCATTAAATGATTTAATAGCCCTTGGAAAATAAACTAGCATTTTTTAGATACAGAATTATTTTTAGATGAAATTATTATTGACATATTAAAATATGCAACTATGTAGAAAGAATCACATTCTCATACTACTTGAACATACAGCAGTGGCTAAAAATAATGAATTATCAAATGGACTCTATTATTTAATACATAAAATACCTGTGCAGAAAATATTCAAGCTTCTAACTTCACTTAATCCAGTACTAAACGTGCTTGTTTATATTTCTTCAATTTATTCCAAGTCTTTTTCAGTTTCTAATACCTTCTGAAGATTGGTAATATGCAGCTTCTAACCTATACTGGCAATCTGGGCTCATCATTTCGGACTCTTGTAGAATTTCTTTCTCCTTTTTAATGACATAATTTTCACCATCTTCAGCTTCTGTTTTTTTCAATCTTCTTTTTGCTGTTTTGCTTCTTTTTCATACATCACATTGTCTTTGACCAATCACCTTACCATACAAGTCTTAATCTTGATCTGCCTTGGGCGAGGACCAGGGGAAGGAGAGGTGGCAGCTGGTGGAACTTTGGAGTCAATATTTATGTATCAAGTGCATACACTATTTTATTAATGCCAAAACCAAAAATAAGATGTAAGCCTCTATAATTTAGGAAACTGAGGACAATGCCATTAATATCCTCAATCTTCCTATGCCGCGTTCCACATGGCTAAGTGTCTGTCTGGTGGGGGCCTGGGAGCTGAAGAAGAAGACAAGAGACTGGGTCACTCAGAGAAAAGCAAGTGCCATTTATTCAAGCTCCATCACAGGGTTTTATACCCAGAATTTGTGTACAAGAAAAGTAACAATTGCCAGAGGTCTTGTACAAAAGAAGTAACAATTGTCAGAACACTTGATTTGGAGAAAAACAACTTATGGTCTCTAGCATATCCTCCCTTTTTATTTTTTATTGGGGTCTCTGTCTTAGGTCAAGGAAGGCCCAGTACCTTACCCGTCTCTGGATACTTGACTGCTTGGTCAAGCTCCTGTCTTAGGTGGTTACTGATGCCCTTCCTAGTTGCCACTCATTGAGAACCCTTAAACAGAGTGCTATCAGAGCTCGCTTGGTCAAACATTGATTATGACCATGTCGTTTTAACTGGACAAATATTTTAAGGAAAATGAGTGCACAAACTCCACATATTACTAGGAGGATAGCTGTTCCAGACCAATTAAAGGATGGCCAGGTAGGAACCATAGAACGAATTTGGTCAACAAATGTCTTAGCAGTTTCAGCCACATCAATGGATATAGGCTCAGCATTACACAGATCTAGAATTTCTTGATGTAGTTTTAATAAATCCAAGGAAACATTTTAATGATGCCAAATTCCCTGAAAATGAGCCTTTACCTTGTCCCAGTTATGGCGACTCTGATTATATGCTTTAGAAGTAACACAAATCCAATCGAATGTGGCGGGGCAACTCAGTCCAGTTTGAACTCTTAACTCTTGAATATTTCTTTTTATACCTTCAATTTCATCACCTAGATATTCTACAGTATCATACAAAGCAGCAAAGTGATATTCCAATTTAATATCTAATTGCTCTTGAGTACCTAATGCTTGAGTAACATTTTTTGACATTCCATTAACATAGTGTGCAGTTTGTATCTATTGAGAGAGGGCAACAGTAGCAGTGATGGCAGTAGCTAAAAGAGCAATTAAAGTGGCAATCCCAGCAACAAATTGGCCAACAAACCTATGAGGGTGGCTTAAGGCCTGATTAATTCTTTGCAAAATCTGTAATCCTTTATTACCATACCAAGGTTCAGACAAATTAACAGGCATTAACACAAAGGGGGGCTATTTTACCTTCATCACCTGTGTGCCAGTTGGAACCTTAGTAACACAGGGAGTAAGCAAGCAATTAAGACAGGAAAAACTAAATGTTTCATTAAGAAAGTTAAGTTGTATTTTCCCTATGAGCAACATATAAGGCAGGTTAACACAAGCAGTTATTTTTTCAAATGTAAATTTATAACCACTATGGTAGGAGGCCATTTCTCCCATAGCAGCAGCTATTTTCCAGATGTGAGTCTGGGGTCTATGTGATGATGACCACCACATACCAGCTGTAAAACCTAATTTTATCTCTGTTAGGGCCTTATCTATAGTGTGAAAATCTTTTTGCAGGACATCCCATGACTTAATATACTGGTCACAAGTTTGACCCACAGACCAATCTAAAATATATTTATCAGTTTTTGAAATGTTACTTCTCAAAGATGAGGAGGAAATACATTGTCTCCAGTGGACACTATTATTATAACATACTAGATCCTCTTCACAGGGTAACTATGACTGCGGAGATGTCAAACTTTTTACTTCCTTTCCTTTTAGTCCCCACATAACTATCCCTTGTATTTGACAATGAGCAGGTCCAGAGTTATAAAGAACCTGGGGTGTCAGGGTTAAACATCCCTGTACAGTTGCATTTGCTGAGAAACAAATAGGTGTACCCAGACCTATCCCAGTGTAGTTGATAGAAACAGCTTCTGGGATTTGGGAAGAGTCTATAGCTGGAAGTCCAAGAAGACAGGAATTATTTACAGTCACCATAATCTGTTTTTCTTCCCACATAGCAGGATGTAGCAAAGGTGAGTCAGGAACGTAGGTCCAGTATACTTCAGCTGTTGTTCTCGGGATCAGCTGCATCAGAAAGGTTATCTTCAGAGAGTTCAGGCATCCTGTGCTGTCGAAGTTAAGGGGAATCAGATTCCAACTGGTCTTGGCACTGCTTTTAATCCACAGGCCACACAGTACGAGCAGGACCCCATCGAGGTGTCCCATTATTTCTAGGAAAAACACAAATAGAACCCTGAACCTGGGTAATTACTGGATCAGGTCCTTCCCACTTTCCTGTTTCCAAATTTTTCCACATTACTAGACCTTGAGGTGACTGAGCAGTCTGCTAATGCCTCTCTGCTGCAGAGCAGCCATGCTCATTTAGAAGCAAAAAATTTAAAGTAAAAAGTGTCAAGGAGAGAAGATTATGGGGAGATTTAGAAGTTAGGGGTCCCAATTCCCCCTTTTTTATTTTTTCCAAATAATGTTGCAAGGTTTGATGAGCACATTCTACTATAGCTTGTCCTTGAGGATTGTATGGGATACCTGTGGTATGAATGATCCAAAATAAAGCACAAAACTCTTGAAAACTTTTACTAGTATAGGCAAGTCCATTATCAGTTTTAATGGTTTTTGGGCACCACATATGACATGAAACAACAATTGTACAGGTTTGATCTCTAGAAATCTTACAAAGCTGCCGAAGAGTATTAGAATTAACATGAAACTTATCATGTAATCTTTAAGGAGCTGAAAATTTAGTTTCATGAGAAAGTACTGGGCCAACCACTTTTACAGCCTGATCTGCTCTTGTATTGTCTTCTGTGAGGGGGACAGGAAGCCCTGAATGGCTTCGAATATGCCCTACCCACAAGGGACAGCACCATTGTCATATCATGCGCTATACCAATAGAAGCAGTTTATGAATGGTAGAAGCAGCAGGAATACAGGCTGTCGTCTCCAAGGATGAAAACCAAGTAACTACATAAATACTGTCAGAATATATCTTGTATACTTTGTTTTACAGTATTAACTCAGATTGAACTAACACTTCTAATATTATAAGGTACAGTAACTGTATTTTACATAAGAGGTCAATCCTTTTTTCATAATGATAGTAATATCAGAGCCAGTATCAATTAATCCTGTAATAGTTTTATTTATTTTAACCTTTATAATTGGTTGCATATTTGAAATATTAATTTTCCAGAAAACATTATTAATATTAATACTACCAAAACCACCTTTTTTAGTATTAGAAGACTGTCCTATAGGAATATAAGGTAAAAGCAAAATTTGAGCAAAATGTTCTCCTTTTTTAATCTGATAATCCACAATACTTGACATCATGATTTGTATTTCTCCCATGTAATCACTATCAATTATGTTTAAATGTACTTGTATTCCCTTAGAAGTTAAACTAGATCTTCCTACCAGAAGACCAAAAGTTTTTGGTGGCAAAGGACCAAAAATGCCCATTGGAATTTGAACGGGCTGAATACCAGCCTGTCATCTAACATTACGATAAAAACACTTGATGTTTTTAATACTTTTTTGTTAAAACATATCTTAAGAACTTTTTAGCTTTACATATGTAAAGTATCATATATTAGAACTTTGACCCTTAGTGACTCATATTTAATTAACATCCAAAAGACTGTAATACTAAATTGTTTTTTTACATATAAAAAACACAGTTATAAGACTCAAATATATTTTGTTTTGTTGATGTTAAACCAAGAATACTTATGTATTATAACTGATGTTTAGCATTTAACTTACTTGTAAAGATAAGCCATTTATAAAAACTTACTTATTTTTACTTAGTTTACCCATTTTAATAGTCAGTCAGCACTTTAAATTACTATTTTAATAAAGTATCCTAAAATAAACAGTAAGTATTGTAATTTTTAATATCAAATAGGAACAGACATGTACTCTTAATCATTTAACCTGAAAAAAATCTGTTAATCTTTAATAATATCTCTTATTTAAAAAACAACAAAAAACTTATTTGTTAAAGATTTAAATCACGTGAACTAAAAGGTATTTGAATCCATTTTAAACTTAATGAGCACTCTTAAACTAATTTTGGTACCATGTGGATATGTCTGTATGGATACAAACATATATTTTATAGCTTTAACTTGTCAGGCATTGAATTTTCATAGATACCTATTTATAAGCAATGTGTTAAGTAGGAACTGCCAATCATGGAGACACAGAAACAAAATTGTTCTGGTGGCCACTGTCACCATGTGGCAGATCTGCATAAAACACTGCCATTTTTATCATTTACAGAATAAGCCTCCATTTTTAAATTTACATTAGAACCAGGAAAGGTAACAAAAAACTGTTTTTTTTTTTTTTTGTAATTTTTAAACTTTTGTCTTTTACTTATTTAATATGTACTCTGGGTATAAGTTTTTAGGGATGTTAAATTACCCATGATCTTATTTGCATTCTTTAAGGGTTTTTTACTTATAATACAAAACTAGGATTTTTAAACGAACAAGACATAATGAAAAATGACCTAGTATCAGATTAACCTCTATCCCCAGTGAACTGTATAGCTATCTGAATTCTGAATAAATATTCTTACATACTTTTAAATATTAATGTACATCACCTGATTTCTTTATAGGTAAAATAGCTCATTTACAATCCTCATTAGCAATTTTCAAAAGCAAGCATTCTTGTTAATTTATGCCTGGCTTTTTGTCCAATTACAGTTTTGTCAATAACTTTTGTCACTCTAACTAAAAATTTTACATAAGGCTTATTAGCCTTTTGTATTACTTTTTTCCAGGAACTATAATGTTTTCCTGATGGACGGATTTTTTCCCAGGCTTTTAAACCATTTTCCTTAACTGTTTATGAATTTTTATAGGAGTGTTTGTTTGAGCCTGGGGAGCATTAAACGCCCCTGTCCCTGTCAACGTAGGATAAGTGATAGTCTTAAGAATTTGGTTATTACCTTGTGCATTGGCTTTGGCCTTATCTGCACATAAATCATTAAAGCACATTTGTCATTGCAAATATTTAGGTTTTTTTAAAAGAGAGCGACATACAATTTTTCAATCCTTAGCTACCCAGTTGTTATAATGTCTGACCATTCCATTAAGGAATTTTTTAACATAATGAGATTGTGGTCCATATAATGTAATGGTCCTTTTTAATCTAGCTATATCATCTAGTTGAATTCCCTCCCAATGAGGTGGTGGTGCAACCCCATGTTGTGGAGGAGGACGAATAACAAGATAAGCAAAAAGAAGTAAATCATTATCATCAGAATCAGTATCATCAATCTTTTTAGGATTAAACCTCATACAAGGATCAGTTTTATTCCGGGTTTTTCTGTTTACAGAGCATGCCATAGCAAGAGACTTTACTTTCGTTTTTTGTTGGCATTTCTATTTTTAATGTTTCAAGGATATCTTCAATTGACTGTACTTGCAACTGTAACATTAAATTTATCATCTGTACTAGCCAATAATGTAGCCTGATCTTCTGTCATTTGATCCTTTAAATCATCATTTAATTTTAAATACTGAGCCAATAGTGTAGCTTCTTTTTGCAAGGTTTCTATTGTTTATTCCTCCTGTTATAATTCTTCTATCACTATCTTCTGAACTATACACCCTCTCCCCTAACTCCCTTTCTTCCATGTGGGGGGAGGGAAGATTATCTTCCTTCTCACCTGGTTCTGACTTTTGGGATAACTCTTCCTGTACCTCCTACAGAGTTGCTTTAAGTTCTCCTAATTCTTTTCGAGTCCTTTGATCAGTGCTTTTTAGGCAATCATTTACTAATCTCCATATGGAAAATCCCCAAATGGGAAAATTAGAGAGACATTGCTTCCTCAATGCTGCCTGCAAATCTTCTTTCACTTGATTCCAATCCCTCAGAGTAAGAGACCCTCTGTATGGGAACCAAGGGCTATATTCTTCCACCAAGGTTTCATACAGTTCTTCCACAAGTTTCATACAGTAGTGGCTCTAAGCCCACTGCCTTGGTGCTTGAAGATGAAGTCCCCATAGTACTTAATCCTGGGTTAACTTCCCTTTTGAGGATGAAGTCCCCATAGTACTTACCAATAGTGCACTTACCTGTCATCCAATTCGCTCCCTTCCTCTGGAGAGCAGCTGCTTAGGGGCTCCCCTCTGTGCAGATCTCGGTGGAACCTCCACATGCCTTGTGCCACACAGTTAAGTGTCCGTCTGGCGGGGGCCAAGGAGCTGAAGAAGAAGACAAGAGACTGAGTCATTCAGAGAAAAGCAAGTGCCGTTTATTCATTTATTCAAGCTCCATCACAGGGTTTTATACCCAGAACTTGTTTACCAGAAAAGTAACAATTGCCAGAGGTCCTGTATGAAAGAAGTAACAATTATCAAAACACTTGACTTGGAGAAAAACAACTTATGGTCTCTAGCATAAAAACAACTTATGGTCTCTAGCATTCCTACTATCAAATAATGAAGAATTTGGAATATTATTTTAACTGTTATGACCCTAATGGTCATGTTCTATGCCAGTGCTTTCAACAGAATCTTGGAACCAATACTGAAAGGCAACCTTCAAGTTTATTTACCAGTTACCTATCTCAAACACTTATCTATCAATGTGTTCTTAAGTCCAAGCAGCCATAGCTTCCATGCAAGTGTGTCTGAGAAGTCTCATTGATAGAAAGGTCATTCACATATAAAAGATACTTTGATGACTTATTAAAAGATCTGAGTGAAAAATGAGAAAAGTAAAATTCACTTTTAAGTGTATTCTGAATAGCAAAATCAGACCAGACATAGTTGTAACCTTTCTGATTTTTATTTACTTAGTGCCATTTAATTTCCAAATTTCTATTTCTGGCATGCAAGCTTTTTCAAAGTACTATAACTCCCTTCATTTCATTGAATTGTTCAAGATCCAGCTTCATGTTATGGCCTCAGGGAACAGCCACCAGGAAGCCATTATAAGAACTCTAGCTAGCACATCTCTCCATTTCCTCACACTCAAGGAATTAAGTGCACATATAAGTATTTAGGGGAAGTTTATAGGTGACCAAGTTCTATACTAGATATGAAGTATGTATTACCATTAAAGAATTTTAACATTTAGAAAGAAAAAGACATGTACATGTGATACAAAAGATAGCATATGGAGGTTGGGAAATAGAATTTATTGAATGTAGAATAGAGAAATAGCCAATCTAAAAATTCCAAATAGGATATGTAGTAGTTTGATGCCATGATAACATTTTTACATTTTTACCATAATGTCCTCATTGAGAATTTTGCTATGATTAGACAGTTATAGAATTAGAAGCAAAGGTAGATCAAATGCCTGGATCTATGTAATTAAGACATACTGAAATACCAATATCTTAACTTGTGCTCTCCTTATGATGATATTGCATTTATGTTTAATTAAAGTCATAATAAATTTTGGCGTTAAGTTATATGTGATATAGCATTTGGTTTATTGTAACTGGTTGGATCGGGTAAGTCATTTTGGTCCCTTAATCATTCTAAAGAGTGATATATAATATACTATTTTCATACTATTATTCTATGACATGTAGCAAATCTGTACAATAATAAAACCTTGTAAAATCCTTACTTTGTCTACTAACATTGCACTCATCTCCCAAATGGCACCAGTATTTGTAGAATAATATATTAAGGGATTATTTTCTTCCACCTATTTAAATAGACATGTATGGATTTTTAACTCAGTAACTAATAAGAACAATGAAAGAATTAGTTAAGAATATAAACACAATGGAATTTTACTCAGCCATAAAGAACTACAAATTTATGTAATTTACAGGAAAATGAATGGAACTGGAAAATATTATACTACATAAGATTAGCTGGTCTCAGAAACTCAAGATAGAATATTTTCTTTCATATGTGGAAGCTAGAGAGGAAATAGGAAACAAAAAGGATTTTAGGTAATTGAAGAAAGTAACCCATAAAGTAGTGGAAGGGAGTGGTGAGTGTGTGTGTGGGAGAAGTGGGAAGGAGAAAAGGAAGAACTGATGAAAGAAACAATTCAGATTATGCTATCTTCATGTATTAAAGAATCACTATCAGTCTCACTATTATGTAGGAGGAGAGTGGGGCTTGAAATACACCAAGACCTGTGTATATGTTTGTATGACTTTGAATTCCACTATGATGTATAATTACAATGCACCAATAAAATTTTTAAGAAGAAGAAAGTAAGCCGGGCGTGGTGGCACACGCTTGTAATCCCAGCATTCGGGAGGCTGAGACCAGAGGATCCGGGTTCGCGGCCAGCCTCAGCTACCTAGTGAGGCACTCCGCAACTTAGTGAGACCCGGTTTCGAAATAAAGAGTAAAAAATAGGGCTGGGGGTGTAGCTCGGAGGTAGAATGCCCCTGAGTTCAATCCCCAGTACCGCAAAAAAAAAAAAAAGAAGAAAGTAACTCATGATAGTTACAAATATATGTAAAAATATATGTCTTAAATTGGCTCAAGAATGATGTTATATAAAGGGAAACAGACATATACACATAGAGAACTCCATGGGAACATTAAGGCAGAAATCATAGTGATGCATCTACAGGCCAAGAAACTGTAAATATTGCTAGAAAATTGAGGGGGGGGGAGAGGAGGAGGAGAAAAGAAGAAGAAGAAGAAGAAGAAGAAGAAGAAGAAGAAGAAGAAGAAGAAGAAACAGAAAAAATTCTCCTGAGTAGATGTCAGGAGAAACTAACCATTCTGCTGACATCTTAATCTCAGACTTTTAGCCTCCTGGACTGCGAGACAATAAATTTCTGTTGTCTAAGACACTCAGACGATAGAAACTGGAACTTTGTAACATCAGTCCTAAACAGTAAAACACAGGACTCAACAGATTTGATCAGGCGAAAGAAAAATTCAGTAACTTGTACTTCAATTGAAATGATCCAATCTGAGAAATATAAATAATAAAGAATTTTAAAGAAAACCCAGAATCCTAGGAACTTATAGAACACCATCAAGCACACTGATATGTACATGGAACCCATTAAAGAAAGAATAGAAAGAAAGAGAAAACAAATTGTAAAAAGAATGACTTCCTCAATAATTGTTGGGAGCGGTGAAGCTGCTGCGCCCTAAAGATGGCGACTGGAGGAAGTACCTCAGTGCAGTAAACAACTCCTAATAAGGCGTTGTGGTAAGACAGCAATGTCAGCTTATGTACAGGCTAGCTTTCCTGACCAATTGGAGCTCAGATACGAGTCAGGTCCTGATTGGCCAGAAGCAGACATATAAGCCTCTGTTGTTCTGGGTTTGGGCTGCCGCCATTACCTGCATGAAGATCCTGTAATCTATACAACATAAGCAATCCTGAGTAAAGCTTCTCGCAGAAGGAACCTGGTTGTCGTGTGTTTTCTCCGCTGGACGGATGCAAGCGCGCGACAAATAATATCCCAAAAGCTTAGGAAATAAAATAGAGGATTAATAAACAGGATGGCATCAAACTAAAAAGCTCTGTACAGAAAAAGAATCAATCAAAAATCTGAAGAAAGAACTGACAGAATGAGAAAAAAAATCTTGGCCAGCTACTCCTTTGAACTAAAAAAAATCAGCAAAAAATTAATGGACATCTGAACTGAATAGATTTCTCAAAAGAAGAAATACAAAAGGTCAACAAATATGAAAAGATTATTCAACAACACTAGCAATAAGACAAATGAAAATCAAAACAATACTGAGATTACCTCTTACTCCAGTCAGGATAATGTTCATCAAGAATACAAACAATAAATCCTGGTGAGGATGTGGAAAATAGGAATTCTTATACACTTTTGGTAGGATTGTAAACTGTTACAACTACTATGAAGATCAGTATGGAGGCCTCTCAAAAGACTAGGAATCATCAAATGACCCAGCCATATCACTCCTCAGATATTTCCAAAGGAATTGAAGTTAGGATACTATAGTGCACTATACATGAATATCCATGTTTATAGCAACACAATTCACAATATTCAAACTATGAAACCAACCTAGGTGTCCATCAATAGAAGAGTGGATAATGGAAATGTGGTGTATACACAGAATAAAGAACAAAATTATATAATATTCAGGAAAATTGATGAAACTAGAGATCAGCCAGTACCAGAAAGGCAATGGTCATATGTTTTCTCTCATATGCAGAAGCTCGAAAGAAAATAGGAAACAAAATATTTGACTTTATAATAATGAAAAGAAGCCGGGCGTGGTGACGCACGCTTGTAATCCCAGCATTCGGGAGGCTGAGACCGGAGGATCCGGGTTCGTGGCCAGCCTCAGCTACCTAGTGAGGCCCTCCACAACTTAGACCTGGTTTCAAAATAAAGAATAAAAAATAGGGCTGGGGGTGTAGCTCAGAGGTAGAATGCCCCTGAGTTCAATCCCCAGTACCGCATAAAAAAAAAAAAAGAATAATGAAAAGAGAAATAAGTAGAATAGTGGAAGGAGACTGAAGGTGGGGAGGGGGAAAGGAGGACTGAAGAAGGAAACCATTCAAATAATGTTATGTCCACATATGGATGTATCACTACCAATCTCCCTAAATATATGGGGGGAGGTGATGTGGAGGGAAATACATACCAAATGATATGTGTGTGAATGGGTATATCATTTTGATTCTCATTATGATGCAAAATTATAATGTAGCAATAAAAGTATTTCAGAAGAATACTGTTCTGGTACATAAACTTTACAGTAAAAAGAAAAATAATGTTAAAGATAGGGATTAACAAATATGAGAATTTCAGACTATATGTCAAAACTTATTACATAACTTTAAATGCATTGTGGTTTAAGAGTGAATGACACCAAATTAAATAAGCTTTTTTCACAAGTACTTCAGAAAAAAAAATTTAAAGATAGTAAGATACTAGAAGTAAAAAAAATGGACATAATTAGAAAAAAATATTATTTTTCTAACCTTTGTTTTTATGCATAAAAATGCCATTATTTCTATGTCAATATTAATACTGAAACAAAACTATCAACTCTCCCTATGATAGGTGAGAAATTTAGCAAGCTTCTTTTTCTTTTTTTTTTTTTTTGTGGTACTAGGGATTGAACTCAGGTGCATTCTACCTCCGAGCTATACCTCCAGTCCTATTTTTTATTCTTTATTTTGAAACCAGGTCTCACTAAGTTGTGCAGTGCCTCACTAGGTAGCTGAGGCTGGCCGCGAACCCGGATCCTCCAGTCTCAGCCTCCCAAATGCTGGGATTACAAGCGTGCACCACCATGCCCAGCTCATCTTTTTCATCCTTCCTCCGTTACTCAGTTTACTTTAAATTATGTGAGTTTTAAGAACTAGTTTATTTATTTTGTTTACACTTATCTTCTCTTCTAGGAGTATTCCTTAATACTTGCATTTAGCTCTCTAAGCCATTAACTACATTATAACTTGAATTTTAGTTTAGTGGAGTTGTTATTAAACTGTTTTGTTTAAATCAATGTGAATTATTTCTCAATATTGTTGATCATGAATTATTTTATTTTTTACTTCAAGAATAAATGGATAGTATGTTTTTATATCCCTGAAAGTTTAATTATGTAATTATTTCCCCCAAACTTTGTGTAGCTGTTTCTGGAAATGTGGATACAAACTAAAATTTTATTCATCATTGGACAAATATGCTACACAGGAAACAAATGACATGCAGGTGTCCTCCTTATTTGTGGGGAATACTTTTTAAGACCTCTAATAGATGGCTGAAACTATAGATAGTACTAACTCCCTATTTATACACTTTTTCCCATGCATGTATACCTATAATGAAGTTTAGTTTATAAATTATCCACAGTAAGAGATGAACAATATTAATAAAATAGACCAGTCATAATAATATACTGTCATAAAATGGCCAACATCACTACTCTAGTGTTTTGGGGTCATCATTAAGTAAAATAAAGATTATTGGAAGATAAGCATTGTAAGAGTCAACTTGATAGATGAGTTGGCTACTCAATGACTAACAGGAAGGTAATGTGTACAGCAGGGATGCATTGAACAAAGGGCTGATTCATGTCTCTCATAGCCTGGAGCATGATGGTATGAAATTTCATCAAGCTACTCATTATGGCATGCAATTTAAAAGTATGAATTATTTGTTTCTGGAAACTTCCATTTAATATTTTCAGATTATGATTGACCCTCAGTAATAAGTTCATGAAAAAAGAAACCATCGATGTGTAAGGATTACTGTTTATCAATTTTGTTTTTCTTGCTTACAAGAACTTAAGAGCCTAGGTTCAATTATAATATATATCATATGGGTTATAAAAAATTATTAATATGTTTAGAGTACCATTCAACCCACTTGACAATAGTGAATTTAATTCTGGAGAGAAATATTTATGTTTTATTTATGTAAGAAGAAAGAAATGTTGTATCTATTATTTGAACTTTGGTTTACAATAATCTCATAAGTCATGGTATTTATTAAATAATTTTGTTAGCTAATAAAATAAAAATATTGATTAGTAAAATTTCCATTTGCTTTCTTTCATTCATTATCTATTTATTGAATAGTATCTGGGTGCCCAGAGTCATCTTAGACACTAGAGATGCCACTCTTTCAATTATTGATATTCCTGGACAGTGTGCCATTATTAATGCAAATTATCTTTAATGGGAGAAAAAAATCATAGCAGGGTGGCACCAGAATTTTCCCCAAGCTATTCTTTTTAAGGTCATCTCTTGATGGCCATCTCTTCAAGTGCTAGCTAGCTATGTGTTTACAATGTCTTTTTCATGCATTACTTCATATTCCAATGTCTACAACTCAAGCTTAAGTTTAGAAAAAAAATAGTAGCTAGCTAAATGGTTTCCTTGTATTTAGATTCTTTACTATTTGAAAATTACCAGTGTTTTCATCCCACAAATAAAATTCCGGATAGTGATTTTGCTAGGTTCCATAGCACCTAAGCTTAATATGAACATTTCTGTCTGTAGAGAACTCAAGCAAAATGCACAAATAACTATAAATAAAACTATGCTTTTAGTACTCATGAGAGAAAGTTTGATTTTGAAAAGACAAAAAAAATTATAACGTTTCATTGAAACATTTTAGTAAGCAGGCTTTGGGTGTGGCTTAGTGGTGGAACATCTACCTACCATGGAAGAGGCCCTGTGTTCAATTCCCAACCCTAAATAAAAAGGCTCCTCATGGGAAAAAGTATTATAACTGCTTAGCTAATGCTGCATTTTTTTCATGCAGATTCCTAATTTACCTCCCAAATATTACCTCTCTCTGATCTCCTAGATTAAACATACACTCAGGAAAATCTGGCTCCTTTTTGAACCTTGAGCACATGTTTTTTTCTCAAAGCCTCAGTCAAAAGCTTACTTCCTCCATTAATTCTCTCTGTATTACTCAGATAAGTCTTAGTAAAGAATACTTCTTTTCTAATTACAATAGAATAATTGCAGATCCCATGGTGATTATACATGCACATACACACATACTCTCCCACATCCATGTGTATTTCCTTCCTCTAATCATTAGTATTTAGCACAATGTTTTGTAGAGAGAAGGTGCAGGTAATGAATATTTAATTTCTTGACATGTTCTGCATGTTCTGTTTTTTCTGGACCTTTTTTTTTTTTTTTTTTTTTTTTTTTGTAGTAGTGCTAGGGATTGAAGCCAGGGCCTCATGCATGCTTTAAAGATGACATACCTCTGAGCTACATTCCCCAGCCACATCTTTTTTTTTTTCCCCTTTAATGGTACTAGGGATTGAATCCAGAGGCAGTTTACCTCTGAGCTACACTACTAGTTCTTTTATTTTGAAAGAGGGTCTTGCTGAGTTTCTATGCACTGGGAACTTGTGATCCTCCTGTCCCAGTCTCTCAAGTACTGGGATTATAGGCATGTACCATTTCACCTGCCCCCAGTCATTAGTTTATAAAATATGATTGCTACATGCTTTCATCTTTTTGTTGTTGCCTACAGTTTATGAGCTGAACCTGGATATGATTTATGGTGTCTTCAGGGGAAATTCCATGGAATGTAACATTTCTAGTTCCTTAGAATGTCTTTAATGACTAGTTTATTCTCTTTCCCTTCTTTTCCCAGATGAAAAGGCATAACATTTTCCATGATTATTTTTTCAGGAATCCTTTTTGACTTAGTTGGCATTTACTTGAAAGTCTGTATAGAATCTATTTTCCCAGTCAAAGTGCTAACCATTCTTTTCTTTTAATGTGTACTTTCATTATAACATTAATTCCTTTAATATATAGTACTTCCTTAGGATCAACTCTAACATTTGCTTTACTCATACTTGGAAAAAATCTTACTTTCATTCTACTATGGTAAAAAAGATTTGTTTCCATTGACATTTTAGCTAATCAACTATACATTTTCCCTACAAATAGTTGCAGTATTTTCAGCTCATTATTCTCACTCTATTTTCCACTCCTAAATCCTCCATCAAAATATGAAGAACCATTCAACTATGTGCTTTTTCTATAATGTATATAGTCATTCATGTTTATGGATATGTGTGTATGTGTTTAATAAATCTCTCAAACAGAAATGTTCACAAAATAAAAGTGCATAGCTTACTGGTTTACTCATAGCAAATATTTGTATTATAAGAAAAAAGAAGATATTAAGAGCAAAGAAACTTCCTTCCTATGCCCTTCCAGTCACTACTAACCTTCTTCCCCAACAGAGATAACCACAATGCTCATCTTCTTGCTTAATCTCCCAAACGTCCATCCCTAAATACTATATTTTAAATGGAATCTTCTAAAATGTGATCTTCATAGTAATTCTTTTTATTGCTTAATAGTTATTGTGAAATCTATTAAAGGTGTTGAGTATAGTAGCAAGGTATGTCATTCATAAGCACAAGATTTTAAGAATCATAGAGGACTTCAGAGATTCATACAAATCTTGATCAAGATTTCAATGAAACCCCTTCCTAGATAGTGAGAGATGCATTACAGGTAGAAGGCTGACTCTGAAAGGAATTTATTCTTTTCTCCAACCACAATTAAACTGGGAGAGGGTAAGTGAGTGGAAACAAGAAAGACCATAGAATTCCTGTGTGTGCCGATCAGAGGATAAAATGAATTTTTGTCTAGCTTTCCATAGAAGCTCCTAAGAGCTCTAAATCTATAAAATCACAAGTAAGCAAGAATGGTTTCAGGAGAGCTCCCACAAGGCCAAGGGATAGCTCTCCCTTTTCCAATTAGGGTTCCCTAGGTTCAGGGTGGAAAAGCAGGAGTAAAGTGCTGGACACTTCGAATGGGATAGAAATGTTTCCTAAGAAATATGAGTCAATATTTCTCCCAGATGACGATAACAGCATGGAGCTAGAAGACCTAGAACTGAGTGAGAGAGGTAGACAAATGAGAGCCAGAAGTTAGAAGCAGTGTACTGCTGAGTGATAGGGTCACAGAATAAGGAAGAGATGAAGGGGCTGAGCTTCTTGAAAGTAGTCATCATAACTCCCCAAGAAAAGATAATGAGCTACCCTGGGAATGGAAGACAAGGAATGAGATATCACCATGGTAACCAGAGGATGGCAAGAGGACCACAGGCCTGTATTCCTCATGATGTTTGACTCAGATGCTGTCCTGGGAGGAGGTAGAAGAGAGGGTTGGAAGAATACTTACGCATTTCTGGATAAGAACTCAGCTGTGGAAGAAATGCATAGGGAAAACAACTTGAGGAAAAAATTAATATTTTCCCATGTAGCCTGGATGTCTAGGGCAGATTTACAAGGTCTCTGTTAAATTAGCTTTGTTGACTTTTACTTTTGTGTGCTTTGATCCATCCTTACCAAAATATACTATAATACAGTTTCTAAGAAATTCATCATTGTTCCTGCTGAGAAGAGGTTGCTCTGGACAGTTTTTGTTATATTTCCCAATGTTCTCTTTATGAGAACCCTCAGGAAAGATTTCTTTCTGGTCTCAGTGAACAACTTCTGGAAATTTTCTTTTTTTCCCTTTCTTTTTTGATGATTTGAACCCTGTCATTGATTAGATGCCATGTGTGTGTGCTTGTCACTGAAAAACATGGAGATAATTTTGTGAACCCCCCACCATAAGCATTAAAAGAGAAAATTCTTTTGGCCAATTTTACCAAGAATTTATTCTAGTAAAGATACACTAAACAAAACAAAGCAAAACAAAACACGATTCATGATTTGGGCAGCTCCTATATCCAGAGCACTTTCTGAGAACTCTAGTCAAGGACATCATTTGATAGCATTTAAACAATATGGAGGTCATACATAGAAAACAATTGTCTTTAACTTAGTTCATCAATTAGTCAGTTTAATAAGTTAATTGACTGCAGGGCCTCATGCAATCAACCAAAGATCAGTTGCTGTGGTCAAACTTTATATTGGTTTGGTCTACAGGGCCCAGAGCAGGTGTCCAGTCCAAATCCATGCCCTCTTACAATTTTGTTTAACACAAGTATTAACATATTTGTAGTATCCATTTAAAAAACTATTTATTATAGAAACCATAATCAAGAATATACAACAGTAGAAAGAATGGTATCATGAACACCCATTTGCTTAAAATCCAGGTCATCAATAATAGCCACACTTGTTTTATCTATAGCCATCATAGTCAATAATAATATCCACAATAGCTAGCTGCAATATTTTCATCTCTATCCCTACTAATTACCTTCTGTACACTGGACTATGGTGAAACAATTCCCAGATATAAAATCATTTCATCTGCATGCTTCTAGTCCTGCTCTCTAACCACCTGAAGCCAATGATCAGTTGAATCCATGTAAAACAACAACAAAGTCCAGGCCCAGTGCAAACACAGGTGAGGCTAACTCAGCTACCACCACACTCCTCAATGACTCACAGCAGCAACTTTGTAAATGAGAGCCTGAGAGTTTTTGCTTCAGTTTTAAATGACATTTTATAATCAATGTTTGGCAAACAATAAACTATTTTGAGGCACCATGAAAAATAAAAGAGTTTATAGAATCAGATTTGCATGGCTCAATTGTTCAAACTTTCAGATAAAATGGAAAACATGGTAAGTAAATAGAGTGGTCAACATTCATGAACAAATGGACAAATATAGTAAGGGCCAAATTTTTTTAACAAAGCCAAGTGGTTGTGCCACAAATGAAAAAATTCAATGTCAAAAGAAGAGAGAAATATAACTGAGAAAACCATTATCAAAATACCAATGTCATTCTTCACAGAGCTAGAAAAATCAGTCCTAAATTTCACATTGAAAACAAAACACCCAGAATAGCCAAGGCAATTCTCAGCAATAAGAACCATGCAGAAAACATCACATTCCTGACTTTAAATTATACTACAGAGCTGAAGTAATAAAAACAGCATGGTATGGGCACAAAAAACAGACACATAGACCAATAAAACAGAATAGAAGATACAGAAACAAATTCACACATTTATAGTCAATTGACTTTTGACAAAGGTATCAAAAACATACACTGAGAAAAGATAGCCTTTTCAACAAATGGTGTTGGGAAAACTGGTTATCCAATTGTAGAAAAATGGAATTAAATCCCTACTTCTCACTCTGTACTAGATTCAACTCATGATGGATCAAAGACCTGGAAATTAGAAGAGAATTTTTAAATTCCTAGAGTAATTAAAATTGTAGGACATAAGTCCACCACTCCAACATACAGACATAGGTGGAAACTTCCTCAGTAGGACCCCTAAAACTCAGAAAATTAAAACAAGAGTAAATGGGATGTCATTAAACTAAAAAAATTCTGTTGAAGAAAGGAAACCATCAAGAGTCTGAAGAGATCTTTGTATATCCTAGATATTAGACCTCTATCTGAAGTGTAACTGGCAAAAATTTTCTCCCACTCTGTAGGCTCTCTGTTGAGGTTCTTGATAGTTTCCTTTGCTCTGCAGAAGCTCTTCAGTTTAATGCAATCCCATATATTGATCTTTCTTTGAGCTCCTTGTGCTTCTGGGGTCTTGTTGAGAAAGTTTTTACCTGTGCCTATATGTTCAAGTGTTGGTCCTATGCCCTCTTCAAGTATCTGCAAGGTCTCTGGTCTGACTTCCAGGTCCTTGATCCACCTTGAATTGACTCTTGTGCAGGGTGAGAAAGTGGGGTTTATTTCCAGTTTCCTGCATACGGTTAACCAGTTTTGCCAACACCATTTGTTAAAGAGGCTAGCTATCTTTTTTCCAGTGTATACTTTTGGCTCCTTTGTCAAAAATCAGTTGACTGTAAGTCTGTGGGTCTGTTTCTGAGTCTTCTATTCTGCTCCATTGGTCTCTGTGTCTGTTTTTGTGCCAATACCATGCTGTTTTTATTACTGTGGCTTTGTAGTAGAGTTTAAAGTCAGATATTGTGATGCCTCCTGCATGATTTTTATTGCTAAGAACTACTTTGGCTATCCTGGGCTTTTTGTTTTCCCAGATTAATTTAAGGACTGATTTTTCTATGTCTGTGAGGAGCTCCCTTGGCAATTTCATGGGTATTGCATTGAATTTGTAGATCAGTTTGGGGAGGATGGCCATTTTGATGATATTTATTCTGCCTATCCAAGAGCATGGTAGATCTTTCCATCTTCTAAGGTCTTCATCGATTTCCTTCTTCAGCTTTCTGTAATTTTCCTTATAGAGGTCTTTAATCTCCTTGTTTAGGTTTATCCCTAAGTATTTTATTTTTCGGGGTGCTATTGTGAGTGGAATTGCTTTCTGGATTTCTTTTTCGGTTGATTTATGGTTGGCATATAGAAAGGCTTCTCATTTTTTAAGATTGATTTTGTATCCGGACACCTTACTGAATTTGTTGATCAGTTCTATGAGTTTTTTTGTTGAGTTTGTTGGGTCGTCTAAGTATAGTATCATGTCATCTGCAAAAAGGGATAGCTTTAGTTCTTCTTTCCCTATTTTTACCCCTTTGATTTCCTTGTCTTGTCTTATTGCTCTGGAACCCAATAAAAAATGGTCAAAGGATCTAAATAGACACTTCACAAAAGAAGAAATACAAATGGCCAATAAATGTATGAGGAAATGTTCCACATCATTGGCAATCAGGGAGATGCAAATCAAAACTACTCTGAGATTTCACCTAACTCCAGTCAGAATGGCAATCATAAAAACCACGAACAACAACACCTGCTGGAGGGTGTGGAGAAGTGGGAACCCTAATACATTGTTGGTGGGAGTGCAAACTTGTGCAACCACTGTGGAAAACAGTATGGAGGATCCTCAGATGAATGGGAGTGAATCTACCATATGAACCAGCAATTCCACTACTGGGTATATACCCAAAAGAATGGCAACCAAACTATCAAACCGATGCATGTGTATCTATGTTTATAGCGGCTCAATTCACAATAGCCAAACTATGGAAGCAGCCAAGATGTCCATCCACAGATGAATGGATTACAAAACTATGGGATATGTACACAATGGAATTTTACTCAGTCATAAAGAAGAACAAAATCATGTTCTTTGCAGGGAAATGGATGCAACTGGAAAACATTATGTTAAGTGAGATTAGTCAGTCACAAAGAGTAAAGAAGCATATGTTCTCCCTAATATGCGGATGCTAGGGAGAAGATGGGGCATAAGAGGGTCTCCAGATGAAAAGGAGAGATCCTTGATAAGCAAAGAAGTTGATTTAACTGAAGGGAATGGACGGGGGGTGGGGGGGGGAAAGCATCCTAAGGCACATGATGTACTTACACAATTATATGAAGATCACTCACTGAACTGAACTTGAGAGGGAGGGAGGGCAAGGGAGCAGGGTGGGAATTGGGGAAAGCGTCAGATGAGAAATGTGTGCACATTTGTCTTTATCAATTTGTACCTAACAAAAATGTATATATAGAAAGCACGAATTATTACAAGAAAAAAGAGTCTAAAGAGAGCCTATAGAATGGGAGAAGATCTTTTCCAGCTCTTCCTCTGATAGAGGACTAATATCTAAAATATACAAAGTATTTAAGAGACTTAACACTAAGAAAAATAACCTAATCAAGAAATGGGTAATTCTCATGACCTAATTATATCCACACTGCACAAAATAAGAAATACAGATGACCAATACATATACAAAAAATGTTCAATATCATTAGCAATCAGGGAGATGCAAATTAAAACTGCACTGAGATTCCATCTAACCCCAATAATTGAGAAATCAATTAATGGTGGTGAGGATGTGGGGAAATAGGAACTCTTCTACACTGTTGATGGGATTGCAAATTAGTGCAGTTGCTATGGAAATCAGTGTGGAGATTCCTCACAAAATTGAGAATGATCCAGCTGTACCACTCCTGGGTATCTTTGCAAAGGACTGAAATCAGAATATTATAGTAATACATGCATATCCATATTTATAGCAGTGCAATTCATAGACAAATTATGGAACCAACCCAGGTGTCCATCAACAGATTGTGAAATTATGGGATATATATACACAATGGTATTCTACTCAGCAATAAATAACAAAATTATATGATTTGCAGGAAAATGGATAGACCTAGAGAAAATTATGTTAAGTTAGATTAGCCAGTCACAGAAAGTGAAGGGTCATGTTTTCTCTCATATCTGGAAGCAAGGGAGCAATTGAGATAACAGAGAGACTTTAGATAACAGGGAGGGAGCTGGGGGAAAACTCACCAAGTGCTGTGTACATGTATGTCACTATCACTACAAACTACATTATGTTGTGACACTATAATGCACCCATTAAAATATAAAAAAATTAAGATAGGGGACATAAAGTTTCAAATAATATGGGAGTAATGTTATCAAATGCTCATTCAAAATAAATAAAAATATTTGAAAAATATTGAATTACTAAAAACATTAGCAATAAACCCTCAATAGAATCAAATATCCAATCAATATTCATATGTTTTATCAGATTTTTTTGCAGGTTAAAATGCTTTATACATGAAGCTTTTTGATGCATCTTTCAGTTTTCCTGAAAACTTAATCTTTTTTCCCCTTGCAATTAACAAGCTGAAGAAATTGGATCTAATAGTATATTCCAGAGTCTTTGTATTTTAGTCATTTATCTTTATGCTATCACTTAACATTTTTCCCTGTACTCTGTATTTCCCATAAACTAGAACTTTGATCTAGATACTTGATCAGATTCAATTTTAGTTTACTTTAGTTAATACTTTATAGGCAATGTTGGGTATTTCCATTGTGGTTCTGTTATTTTTCTGGGATAATATTTTGATCTATTAGCCTAAATGTCCCTAATAAAATGAATTGAATAGTTAACTATCTGAGTCAATCATTTTCAGTTTGTGTGTAATTTTTTTACTTGTCATGCCAGATATTTTTGTTTTCACTTTTCTCTGAATTTGTGAGTTTGATAAAATGTGTGGCTTTACTACATTGTTTTGTGTTTAATGTTTCCTTTGAGATTACAGTTCCACTTCCCTTTAAATTTCTATTGCATTTTTATAGAGACATGGTTAGTCAACCCTTATATGCTATTCCTTCTGAGTGAACAGTCCCTTTGGGATTCCAAACCTTGCACTAAGAAGAAGTCCATCTTGGAGTTCGCAACCCTTTTAAGACTGAGTGGGGTACTTCATGCCATGCCCCTTGGCAGTACTGCTTCCATGTGGGAAGCTCTGCTTCTGCTAGAAGCTCCAAAGGCAAGGACACAGCCAGCCCTTACTGGATAGAGCTGAAAATAGTGCATGCTTTGGAGATCACACTTAGACAAAGGACACACTCTAAGAAGGTGATAGTACTAGAAAAAGGCATACTCTCTTGCAGTCTCGGAGGAAAAAAATAAAAATTTTTGCTGTGAAAAATTTTCTCAGAACTATTCCCACTGTATTAAGTACAAAACCTACTTTAGGTAAACTTGTGATTGTGAACCTTGGCAAGTAAAGATGCTTCAATGACTTTTTATGTGCCTCTGAACATCAGCAGGGATATACACAGCAGTGCTTAGCATGATGGCAACCCTTCTGTAGCAGACTTGAATTTAGATGAGAACACAAACTTCTAAGCTGGTAAGATTAGTAGAGGAGAAAGGAGAGTGATAAAATAGCCACCTCTTTACAGTGACTTCTGTTATTGAGAAAGCCTCAAAATAATTTACTTGACCCTGTAGTCTTAAATCAGCTTGTACTTGCTGGCCATCTAGTTCTTTCTAGCTTTGCAGAAGCTTCAGATCATCAACACTGATAGGGCTTAGGTGCAAATCCTCCTGTTCTATAGGCCAATAGCCTTTTAAAATCACAGCTGAAGTCTCATATCTGTCAGGTCATTTTGTGGTTTCTACTTGCTTAGAATAAAAATATCAGAGCAGGGTAATATGAATAAAAAAGATGTACACAAAGATAGGAACTGGGTTGAATGTAGTAGTATAAGCATTAAGGAAGATGAATTTAGGATAATTGTATTATCAGGTTATCACCAATACCCTATGCATACATGTATATGCATATATGTATGTATATAATGTGTGTATGTGCTGAATTAAATAGTAATTTATTTCAGAGATGCTTTTTAAAAAACTGCTGTATTACGAAAACCTTTATATCACCTGTTTACATTCAGTACTTAGAAGACAATGGATCAGAATGGCTCCTAGTGAAGTTCTCAAATAAGACTTTCAAAATCAAAGTTTAGCTTCACCACCTTAGCTGTGTGAATTTGGGCCATTCTGACCTTGTGAGTGAACTCATGTACCTTATACTAAAGTACAAATAAGAAACAACAAAGAAGAACAAAATTATGTCATTTGCAGGGAAATGGATGGAACTGGAGAACATTATGCTAAGTGAGATTAGTCAGTCACAAACAGTGAAGGTCAGATGTTCTCCCTCACATGCAGAAGCTAGGGGGAAAATGAGACATAGAAGGGATGCCAGACAAAGGAGAAGAACCTTAGTTGAGTGAAGCAGGTGACCTAATGAGGGAGTTGAGAGAGGGGAAGAGGGAAACACCTCAATGGCCATGAGGTACATACATAAAGTTATCAAAACCAATCACTGTGCTGAGCATGGGAAGGAGGGGGGAGGGGATTGGGTGGGAACTGGGGGAGGGCTAAATGAGTGCTGTGTGCATGTATGCCTCTATCACCCTGAACTTCAACAAGATGTATGATTACAATGTACCAATTAAAAAAAGAAAATAAAGCAATGATAACAAATAAAGAAGTAATACATTTCACACTGTTGCAACGATCAAATTAATGTATGTGATATCAACTATTATCAATAACAGATATCAATGATATCATTATTTGTATTTACTATCATCCCCATTTTAGGATAATGAAGTACATAAGTAGCTATCCAAGTTCACAACTTACATATATAAAATTAACCGAAAAATTATATATGAATTGAATCTTCTAGAATGGACTAGAATATGCCACCGGTTATGTAGGATCCTATTGTCATATGTAAAACGTAATTAGTTGGAATACCTTAGCCATGTGTTTGAATTGAAAACTAGGTTATATAGTAAAGTTAACTGCAAAATCACATACAAATTGAATTTTCTAGACTAGAACATACTACCAGTTATGCAAGATTCCATTGTAATATATAAAATGTGATTCATTGGAATAACATAGCAGTGTGTCTGAATTAAAAACTAGGTTGTATAGGCTGAAAGGATCTCAGTTTCACCATTGGTAAAATGGAGCTAACATTTCTTAATATAGATACATGCAAATCTGATAGTTATAGTTCCTGTGATACAGTAGATAACTATCAATGATTTGGTAATGTCAATATTTTTCTGTCATAAAATGTCATCATAACTGACAGTAATCATAAAACTTCAAAAAGTAAAGATAGCATCTCTGACAATATACCTTAAAATTCTTGTTTTGCCTTCAGTATTCTATGTGAAGTTAGCTTCCACAATGGAAACCAGAGTACATTGCTTTGATAGTGAATCAAAATTATCTTCTGTAAACTACATTCTACTTTCTTTATCCACAAAGCTGCATGACCATAAATATGACTCTTCTTCTACCAGAGTATTGTAATTTTTCTTCTTTCATATGAATTATTTTTATGAGCCCAATTTCCTCTCATAAATATATCTATTTACCCATTGGTTTTGTTATAGGGATCAAGTTTAAGAGGAAGTACTTTAACCATTTTTAAAATTCTGCAACAGTAAATCAAACATTTTATTGTATATTTTTAAGTGCTTCAAAAACTATCTTTTATTTATTTTTTATTATTATTGGTGCATAGTAATCATACATCTTTGTTAGGTACAAGCTGGTAAAGGCACAGATGCACACATCTCTCATTTAACCCTTCCCCAGTTCCTGCTCTATTCCTTCCCCCACCCTCCTTTTCTAGTTCAGTTTAGTGATTGACTTTGATATGTTTGTGAAAGCACATCATGTACATTAGGGTGTTTCCCTCCCCATCTTATTACCTTCAATTAAGTCACCTTCTTTGCTCATCTAAGGTTTCTCCTTCTTTGTCTTTGTCTAGAGTCCCTCTTATGACCCACTTTCTCCCTAGCTTCCATATATTAGGGAAAACATACAATTTTTCACTTTTTGTGACTAATTAACCTCACTTAACATAATGTTTTCCAGCTGCATCATTTTCCCTGCAAATAACATGATTTTGTTCTTCTTTATGGCTGAGTAAAATTCCATTGTGTACATATCTCATAGTTTTGTAATCCATTCATTTGTTGATGAATATCTTGGCTGGTTCCACAGTTTGGCAATTGTAAATTGTGAGGCTATAAACATAGATACACAGATGACATGATACTATACTTAGAAGACCCAAAAATGTCAGCCCAAAAGCTTATAGAACTGATCAACAAATTCAGCAAAGTGTTTGGATAGAAATCAATTTTAAAAAATCAGAAGTTTTCCTGTATGCCAACCATAAATCCTCTGAAAAAGAAATCCAGAAAAACTGTATCTTAAAATCCTAAGTTTAAAATGTTTCCTTAATTAAAACTTAATTTTAATTTTATTTTTTCATTAACTGTGTCATGCTGTGAAGGCAATTATGGAAATCTAAGCTTCACATAAAATTATCATTTAAAAGACTGAGCAGTAATTTTGTTTAGAAACCTTATTGCAAATTTCAACTGCAAACTTATTTTACTACATTAGAAGAGCATTATTTTTCATGAACATTGGTTTAAAGTCATCTATATGGCTCATCATCTCCACTTTAAAACTGGTATATTTGAAGGTGTCAGAAGCTTTGGAAATTTCATTCATGCTTTGTAGTTAGCAAAAATCATTGTCACAAATACTTATGCATACTGTAAACCTAGTAAAAGTCAAACATGGCAAACTATTACTAAACAGACTCAAAAAAGGTTTCTCAAAATATTCTTGGGCACTATGTAAACATTATGTAGAAAATCTAGGATATAAGATAATACTAATATACCCATCTTCATTTTTCCTAAAGGGTTCCATTTTTTTTTTATTCCACTCAGACTTTAAATACAGCCAGCTAACTAGGTTGCCTTGATCATAAAGCCTCACACTTGTCAGAGACTTCTGAAATCATCTAGTTTTTATAATCCTAGATGATCATCTGAATCATCTGTTTAAAAAAGTAAAATCAGACTTCCATAACCCTGGATATTCTGATACTGTAGGTGAGTAAAAACAAAGAATCTATCATTTGAAAAATGTATGCTTCCATTTATCAGGCAGGCTTGGCAACTCTCTATTGTATAATTGAATGCTCTCAACAACATCTTTGCCAAAGTGTTATTTGGTTTGTAGTTTGAACATCTTGGATTCTAGAGACCTTTGTTTGACATCTCTGTTGCAATAGCTTTTCTTACTTTCGCTGATATCTACTTTGTTTCTTCTGCCTGTTGATCTCAGTTACAACTTGTGACAAAGATGTCTAATTCTTGTCATGTATGACAGCTCTTTGAATCTTTGAAGATGACTTAAAATTCTTCTAGACTCTCCTCCAGGGTAAACAATCCAAATTAGAGAATATTTTTCTCTGATTTCTTAACCTTTATCTCATTTGGTGGTTCTCCTTCAGACATCTTCCTTCTGTCTGCGTGTTTTCAAGAACATTTCTCTAGGTAGTCTGAAAACAGGATAGTTCTGTCAAGTTCCTAAAGTTATATTAGGTTAGGGATTGTCCTGTTAATTCGCATGTTTTTTTTTTCTCTCAACTAAGAAGATTCTGTTTCCTTGACATGTGCTGATGCTAAGTCATGTCTTCTCCATCTAATTAATATGATGGTTGACTTTTTTACCTTCAAGGGCTAGACTTTGGTGTTCTTGTGTAAAGTATATATTGTTGGCTTTAGCCCTTAAGATAAATCCAGTGAATTTTAATGGTACTTTCAGATCTTGATCTCCAAACATATTTTCTATCCTTTTTAGTTTCTTGTGATTCTTGAATTGGTAAACCCACTCTCAATAACTTTATCTAATTCCAAAAATGTGAAATTGAGAATGGAAACCTGAGATTCTTACCTAGAGATCACTACATGAGTTGGCATCACTTCAAAGATCAAACCCCCAAGCACATAAATATTTAACATTCTTCTAATTGCTCTCAGACAAAGCCATATTAATTTACCTTGCTCCAAGAAAATAATGAGAAACATTATCAAAACCTAAAAGAAGTAAAGTTTATAGATTTTTTTTTAGCCTGACAAACTTGTAGAAGAAATGGGTTGAAGATGACAAAAATTGTCACTTTACAATCATGCTTTTCCTCCAATATTCTGCTAATCTACCTTCCTGTTCCTATTTAATTCTAGATTTTTCAACAGTTGTCCTTCATAAAATCTCAGGCTCATAAAATTCCCCTTTTCTTATCAATTTGTAAAATGGAACCAAAATTTGCTAATGTGTAATCTCCCAGTGCTTTTCCTATTTGCCAAGATTCCTAAAACAAAACAAAAAGAAACAACAACAACAACAAAAAACCCAATGGTGCTTCATGATCTCATAAGCTCTCTGTACCCTTGACTACTTTTCCAAATCCTTGTAAGTGGTTTTGAACTTCCTTTGTGGCAGCAAGAGATAGAAAAGAAAATGAAGGTAGTAACTGCCACATTAGCAAGTCACTGAAGCCTGTTTGTCATCCAAAGCTTAGAGGAAAAGGAACTCGATATTACTAATTTGAGGTTCCTTCCCATGCAACTATACACACCAAGGTCAGAGAGAGGCAATAGAGCCAACAAAGACCTAATCTGTCACAGTAGATACAATACATATATAGCATGTGGGATGTTTCTGAAGGGACAGGTTCAGGAAACTCCCAATTATTTAGAATTAACTGCAACTTATTTCCAAGGTAACATTTCATTCACTGCACAAACCTTTCCTAAACTCTCCCCCTGACCCCATGACATAGTGGAATTAACAAGAACATGCATTGCTCAAGCTGACATTATTGTTCACCACTTTCTTCCTCCTCTCTGGATGAGGAGCCCCTTTGCCAAGGCAACCTTGAGGAGATTCTAAGGAGAAGAGACAGCCAAAGGAGTATCATTCTTGGATACATAGTTTGGTCTATATAACTTGTCTGCTTTTCCTAAATGTATGAGCTTATTGTATTCCATTTTTTATGAACTTAGTTTGATTCATTCTTCTGCTCCAATACAATAGATTGCCTTGAGATCAGTATTACTTCAAGTACTGGGGTGGAACACTTGAACTCAGTTGGAAGAGTCTTTTCTCTCAGCCCAAGCTATATATATATACACACATACCTTTTTATGTTCATTCAGCTAGTTATACCACAAAGTTCAGATTCCTTTATGAAAAAAAGATGAATTAGAAGATATATATTTTTTTTCTGATTTTTTAACAAATATCCATCTCTCGATTTCATGACTACTTGGACTTAGTTATTCGTTTTTCTTTCTTTCTATTTCCCCTTTCCTTATGATTAGTTTTTAGTCACAAACATAGCTCATATTATCTCTAGGCTCCTTTATTAATTCTTATATGTGTATGTCAAAAGCCTATCTTTGGGCTTGGTTATTTTCTCATGTTTGGGATTATTTTCTAATGGCATTTATTATTAATTTCTAGGTTTAAAAGCAGTAGATCCCTATAGAATAAAAGAAAAACTTAGAAAAGCTCAAGGAATTAGCACCCCATAATTCTACCATGCAGAAATAGATATATATTTTACATCTTTCTAGTCATTTTGTTATTATTGCTTTTGTTTTTTTTTCACATTCTTTAAAAATCTGAAGTCAGAAGAGAGTTTTCATCCAATCACATTTAAGATATTTTTGTCTTTCTCCCTTCAGAAAGATTATTTGCAATTTCGATTAAAATTAAATTTGTGAATGTTTTCAAATCTTCATGGGTTTTCATTTTTGAGGGCTTGTGGTCTTTTTCTCCTCAAATTTTTGAGACCAACTTTCCTGAATTACAGGTCTTATAGACAACCAGAACCCATAATTTGTATTAAGAAACTAAAAGTGTGATTCCTTTTGCTCATGGTTCCCTTGAAAGTTTTTCAAAAAACAGTTTCTCCAGCTTGGCCACAATTAGGTCTGGAATTGCTACTATGGTCCCCAATTACTTGTTTAAGTCCTGTTGTCTCAAGTCCTTAGCTTATGATTTTTTTTCACTTTTAATTTTTTTACTTGTTTTGTGCCTTTGTGTTTACTTGTTTCAGTTATTGCTTGACAAATAAGAGACAAAATAATTTTTTGAATAATTTCTAAGTCCTTGGTGAAAACTGCATTACTCTTTGAAGAAACAGAATCATTTCAGTGGCTTCAGAAAAAAATGGACCCTCCCTTCCTTTAGTATTTATCAACAATATCAGTTTTTGGCCAGTTTCATTGCCAGGGAAATTGTATTCATTAGTTTTTGATCAATATTCTTTCAAGTATATTTATATGCTAGCACTCTAGCATAAAACTATTATTAAAGTCTAGTTTTGTATTAAATATATTTGTCTATAAAATGAGGAAAATAGAATATAGATTTTTAGAGGAAAATACATATTATGCACTCTATCATATACTACAGAAGATACTTGATACAATTTTAATTTGTAGAGTAATAAAAATATTTAAGACATAAATTTAAAAATTATCTTAATAGAAGCTCTAAAATTATTTCAATTACTCTACTAATAAATAATTTGCCCATAGTTTAACTTTGGTCATGATCTTATATAATATATACCACAAATATATATTCTATATGACATTTCATTAGTTAGCTTTTGTGTTATTATGACCAAAATGCCTGATGAAAACAACTTAGAGTAGGAAAGGCTATTTGGGTTCAGTAGATGGTGAGTCGGCTCCAGGCAGAAGCATGATGAATGCAGGGCATGGTGGAGGAAAGCTGCACTCATTCCAGCTGGGAAGCAAGAGTGAGGAAGGGGCCAGGGACAGATATAGCCCCAAGGCCACAACCCTAGTGACCTACCTCCTCTAGCTATACCTACCTGCCTGTAGTTACCATTAAGTCTGTTCAAATCACTAATCCATCAATGGATGTGTCCACTGATGAGGTTAGAGCCCTGATTCAATCATTTTACCTCTGAACATTTCTGCTTTGCCAATGCACAAGCTTTTCTGGGGAACATTCCATGCACAAACCATAGTACACATTATAGTATACACACTATTATTAGAATTAGAAATGCTTTTATGTGGTGATGCTAAACATATACTTAAAAATGCTAAGTATTTAATAGAAATTTGTCAGTGATCAATGGTGATAATGACCAATGAAAAAATGTCTCACAATTGAATCAGTCAGACAATGTTGGGTGAGTTGTTTTGATTGCTTATATCTATGGCATAACTTAGTTATATCTGAAACTCAGCAATAATTTCCCAGATTTTCATCCCTGGTACTATTTTTATACCCCTAACCCAAATGGAGTTACTAAAACTTGTTTTGACCAATTCTGGGTGTATTTTTTTTTTTTTGACAAAATTGTGTCTAGAAGTGATGAGAGAAGTCAAAGTTAGAAGCCATTAAAAATATATTCTGCTCATTTAAGCATCCTCTCCAAATATAATAATTGTCCATCTTATCAACTTCCTTTTCTTTCCAGTGTGAGTTCAGTCTTCTTTCTGGCATTATTAGAGAGTTGGTAAGTAAACAAGCAAAACATATCTCTAGTGTTTAGGGTTTTTCACTTGGTCACAGAATATTTGGTGTCTAATGGTCCTGTTAGTATGAATAAAAACATCTAGAAGAATATCCATCTATTTAAAGACGACATGTTGTAGGTCTTCTTTACCTTTGTTCACAATTCCAGAACCATGTCATTTAGAATGAGAATTTTTGCTTTTCCCAAAATAAATAAAAGCAACCTCTATAGCTGGGTTGTTTAGATATAATTTCATTTTAGTATAAAGATGTTTACATTTTATTTAACCTAAGCTATTTGTTTATGGAAATAGATGTTATTTTCAGTGCAAAAATGCATTCAATAATTTTGATATTAGAAATATACTCAGGATTTGTGCCTGAAGAAAATTATAGACCAGATAGTTTTAGGAAGGTTTTATATAACAGAGAAACAAAAAAAAATGCAGATTTGAAGGTAATAGAAGTCTAATTTTAGAAAAACCAGAAGGTTTATGTATTTATTTTTTTGCTGAGAATTCTTCTGGTTTTAAAAATAAATATTGCCTTCTTGAATTTGTGAGGTAGCTTCTGATTAAAAGTGGATTTTTTTCCTTTAGCCAGGAATAGCAATATTACTGTCAGTTCTCTATTTTGCTTCAGTTCTGGCAACCTCAGGTAGAAGAAATGCTTTCTTATTATTTCTTCTTTCACCTGCCAAATCAATCATTGGGGTAGTACAAAACATCATATTGTGGCTCTTAGGAAGGAAGCCTTGGAAGTAAGTTTAACTTGGCTAATTTCACAGGAAAGGAAAATGGTAGTTTCTATGTTTAGAAAGAGAATGAGCTTCAAAATAAAATCTTAAACACTAATTTGTGAAACTATATAAAACCTTTGAAAGTAATTGCAGCTAAAGACACCTTTATGATTCCTATTATGGCCATGCCATAGCTTATCTACTTGTAATCCTGGCTAATGCTGTGTCTGCTGTGATGTTGGGAAGCAGCAAATGGTTGACTCTGTGTTCCCTGACAGTCCTTGTATATTTCTATGGTCTCCCAGAACCTCCCACTCAGTGAAATGAAGGTACGAAGTAAGTTTTATTGAGTACATTTATGACACAATTAATGAATAAGTATTCTGATTTCTGAATACAGATTTAATATTTATAGGTATCTGAAAACAATTATGAAGATATTCTTCAGCATTTGGCCATGTGTAAATTTTGTTAGCTTTTGACTTTTAGGAACTGTGGTGGGAAAGACACTTTTGAATAGGCAATGAGAAAGTCTTACATTTTCTTGGGAATTGTTGTGGCTTTTTCCCAGAGTAAGAATTTTAGGAAAGTAATTTCAAAAGAACTGAACTTACACACTAAGACTTTTTTGTCATAAAATTAATTATATTGCATTTTATGAGTTATTGATTTTTTATATATCAAGTAAACAAGATGTTATCAGACCAGATACTACTAAGTAGTAAAATATTTTAGATTTAGAGTGAAAAGGATTAGCCTATCATTTAGACTCCATTTCTAGGATGGAGATTCCTTTAATACTCACCTCTATCAACTGTAAATGGGGGCATTTTGGGTAACCAACAAGTCCTTTTTTTTTTCTGTACTGTGGATTGAAACCAGAGGGTGCAAGCTAGTCCTATTTTTTATTCTTTTATATTGAAACAGTCTAAGTTGCTGAAGAACAGTCTTTTCTTAAATCTTTGACATAACTTAGTTATATATGAAACTCAGGAATACTTTCCCAGACTTCTATCCCTGATGCTATTTTTCTGCACCTAGTCCAATCAGAGTCATTAAAACTTCTTTGACCAATTCTAGGTGTAACTTCTTTGACAAACATGTATCTAGAAGCATCCTTCCCTGATTCCCAGAATGCTGTATATGTCAAAAATACACATGATTGTGTCTTGGTAAACTCTAAAACAATTGTAAGTTCTTGTCAGGAGTAACTTTAAAAATATGCATTATCCTGAATATGCAATTACACACAAATGCTGTAGCATTGCAATTCATGGTACAGTAATGTCAACCACCCATGAAAGCTAAAAACATTAATGTGATATGGTATCAGTAAATTCCTAAGTGGAAGATAATAATTTTTCTTCTTTTTGAACATTGCAGTAAAAGTTAACATGCACAAAATTCAGAAAAAGCTTTTTGTCTGGTCATGCCACCATCTATGACTCCTTGAATGGGGAGGCAGGAATGAGTGGTGGGCCAGGGGAGGCAGATATGTTATCAGAAATATAATTTGGAATATATTAAAGTATTAAAAAACTTCCATGGAGAGGGTTGAGTTGCAAGAAACTGAAAATAGGAAATATTTGCCCTAGATATAAATTCTTCACACAATATTTAGTTTGCCTCCTCAGAGACTTTTCCTTTCAATTTTAGAACAATAACAGCTCACTGAGACTGTGCATTTAAATAACTTTTCTAAAGCCAGTTGTGAACTCCATACTAAAAAAGGGAAAAAGAAGTGAAAATGTTTGTGGAATGAGAAAAACACCACATGGCTTAATGTACTTTACTTGACTCCTGTATTTTAGGCATAAGGTATGCGTAATGTATAGTGTACTTATTTTATTTTAACACACATTCTAAACCCTACTTAGATTTACCAACTTCCTAAAATGACATCAATTCATATATTTGGAGTGCTGCCAGGAAACTTCTGTGAATTTCTTTAGACATAAAGAAAACAAACATTGATATAATACCTATGGTTTGAAGAAAAAAATGGACAAACTATTTTAGAAAAAATTAACTAATACTATCCCCCCAAACAATACACCTTTATATACTTTTAAACATATAAATGCATACATATATGCACATACTTACACACATTAATTATGGAAGGCCAAAATTTTTACTATCTTGTGTAAAATAACCGATTTCCTCAAGAAACTAACTTTGTCTTTCTTATGAGCCGAAAAGTCACAGCAGGCTAGATTATATTCCATAGCCAGAAGCAACTCATCTTATTCTAGTGTGGTAAATCACCAGAATGATACAGTAGGAAAATGCTTCCCCAAAGCATTAGCAAAAACTTCAAAAGGTAGAAAAAAATTCTCTCTAATCTTTATCACATTCCTGGTTTATAATATTTCCTAAATCAGGGGAATAGTCTGAATTGCTTTTGTTAGAATTTTAAAGGACTGAAGCAAATGAAGAAAGTGGCACAGCTTGGGCTGGATTGAGGAGTAAGAAGCCTCCTTTCATCTCATCCTTATATTTTGGCAGATTTTATCATAGCAATAGCTATAATTATTTTATTGATGACCATAGACTCCTTTTATGAGGGAGAAAATCCTTCAATATTGCTGTGAGTTCTGTAATGTTCGAAACCATTACAGACATGGAAGATATGGGTGCAAAAGTCACTCTCAAATGAATTTAAACAAAGTTGCTTGCTATGTTTTCCAAAAAACACAGTTAAATTAAGACAAATTATCCATCCATAGACTGGCTATAGCTGAAATCAATAACTTATCCCCAAACAACATGCATTTGTAAAAATTCAATGGCTAGTACATTCACTTGACCTCTATTCCCAGTAACGATGTTTATTTTCTTGTGAATGGAGCATTTTTGCTCTAAAAAATAAAAATTTAAAGCAGATGCATGCATATTTAACTGGGAGGAAATTTGAGAAACCAAAGGATTTCACCAGGAAAGCTATTCTGAGGTGACAGTTTCCATCATTGAACCTGGTGGGTTTGAGATGAAGGTGAAGATGTTAATTCCATATCTTTAAATTTCCAGGGAAGTAGCTTTCAGTATATGGAGATGGACCAAAGCAGATAAGTAAATAAGTCTGCTTGGGTATATCCTTGCCTTCAAGAGTGCATGCTTACCAAAAAACATGTTAATTCCCAAAATTACAGATCAGAATCAATATAATACCTTTTCTTTTAGAACTATTCCCTGAAAATAAGTATTGTGGTTAGCTCTTGTCAACTGGGATTGCCTTTTAAGAGATAATAATGTGCATATACTGGCCATGGGTGCATGATTATCCTGTAATAGTGTACTTAAAAATCAGTTCTACCCTTACAAGGAAATACATTTTTAATAATTTAGCTTTGCTCAGCTAATTGAGTAACTCAGTCCCCTCCCCTTCTGGTATGTGTCATACCTTAGAAACTCCCTTACTTTGATAAATTACAAGTGAAAATAGTCTCTGCTCAAATGTCATTTTTTAGTTAAGGCTTTTCCTCACTACCCTGTTAAAAATTGTAATCTCTCCACCCCACAGTCCAAGCCATTGTCTTCTTTTCCATAACACTGTTCACTTTCTACAATGTTACGTTAATTATGGTATGTTTATACATTTATCTCACTGATTGACATGCATCGATATAAAATATTGTGAGTTGAACAAGAGAAATAGACTAAAAGAAATTTCACTCTATCTACAAAACCTGACTTCAAATTATACTACAAAGCTACAGAATCAGTAACTTTAAATAGTGTTAAATAGTTTAATTTCTTCCATACTACACCAGCATTTAACAATTTTTTTTTTTTTTTTTTGCAGTACTGGGGATTGAACTCAGGGACATTCTACTTCCGAGATATAACCCCAGCCCTATTTTTTATTCTTTATTTTGAAACAGGGTCTCACTAAGTTGTGGAGTGCCTCACTAGGTAGCTGAGGCTGGCCTCAAACCCTAATCCTCGGGTCTCAGCCTCCCAAATGCTGGGATTACAAGCGTGTGCCACCATGCCTGGCTAGTATTTAACAATTTTAACAGTCAAATATGATACATACATGAAATAATAATAATTACTAAATACTGTTTTGATAATGGGTGCTATCACTAAATTTTCTTTTAATTTCTGAAATTTATTGTGCCAATAAATATTTAGTCAGCCGTATCCTCTAAATGTGTTGTCACAAGTATAATTCATGAGTTAAAATGGTCTTTGATGATGCCTATGTAAAGAACCTTAAAAGTAAAAAATAAAGCTGGGTGTGGTGGTATAGTCCTTAATACCAGTACTTGGGAGGCTGAGACAGAAGGATTGCATGTTCAAGGCCAGTCTTCATAACCTAGTGAGACCCTGTTTCAAAATTTAAAGTGAAAATGGCTAGGGGTGTAATTTGAAGGCAGAATGCCCCTGGGTTCTATTCTCAGGACCAAAAAAGAAAAAAAAAGTAAAACAAAATTACACAAAACATAGGTAAATTTGTATTTCAAAGACTTGTATAATTTTCTTAATTTAAAAAAATATATAAAGTGGTATGTAAAAAACTCTATGGGATAAGTGATATTACATTTGATTTCAACAGAATTCACTTTGTATCTATGTATAGTTAAACACAGGGAGAGTGGGGGTGAATGTAACTGTACTCACTAGTGATTAATGATGCAGGTTTTAGAAAAGTGTTGGCAAGCCTGAATGTAGCAGTAGTCCGTAGAACTTGGAAAATAACTGTGTGATGTCAGCCTGCGCATGTGTGTGCTTTTGTTCTAATATTCTATAGCTATGCAGAATTGAATATTTGTTGAATTCACACATGGGAAGAGGATGTACCAACTCCATGGCTCCCTTACTAACATCATTTTCTGTATCATGCAGTCATCTTCAGACTACTTGGTCTGGTGAGAAAATTGTCAGACCCAATACTTGTGAATTTAAACCTTGGAATAAAAATAACCTTAGAAAAATGTGCCTATTTTCCTTAATGAATATTGAGTAGAGAAGCGTAGGTGAAAAGAGAAGTTTATAGAAAAAGAAGCAAGCTCATAATATGTATCATGAGAAAGCAGAATTTTAAGCAGCCTAAAACGTTTTAAGAGCTTGACTTCAAATGCAACCTACTCCATTCCACATTTAGATGGAGAGATGTCTCAAAGGCAAAAGGTAGATCACTCCTGACATATTTGGGCCAGGTGTGAAATTAGAGTATTTATATGCTCAGGGACTCCTGCCAATTGTAAAAAAAAAAAAAAAAAAAAAAAAAAAAGTCATCCTTCCTTCTGGTGTAATAAGGAACTCCTTTCCATTTAATTTGCCTGGTATAGTTTACGTAAGCAGTTTACAATTTTCACTTCTGGAATCTAATGAGAATTTATTCATTTTACTTTCCTCCTAATTTGCTTACTTATGAGCAAAAGAAAAAAAATAGATGTAGCTTTGATGTGGAGAAAATGAAGCATTCATGTGACAGGGCAATTGCAAATGTCACCAGTCAGATGGCAGCTTGAAGCTGGTCATTAGGGTTCAACAGGGAAGAGAAGATTCAGCAAGAAAAACTTCCCCAATTCTCTAATTAAACTAATAGAACTTGAAGGAAAAATGCTGTCTATTATTTTTATGAAAGAAGAAAATTGTTTGCCTGAGGAAAGCTGTAAAAGCCTATTTTCAATTTTTTATGTAACTGGGAATATTATAATGCCATCCACTTACCCAGCAGTATCATTTCAGGTCATATTTCTTTATATGACTTACATTTGGTTATTATGTCAAACATGAGGCTAATTTTGTGTTCATGACAAGCTGGAACTTCAGGAATGTTTCTAAAACCTAGAACATATCTGCTTACTCTCAAAGAACTGCTGTAAGTGGGATTTGGTTCAAATCTGGTCCACTTTCTTAACATCTGGTAAGAAGTGAACAAACTGCCAGCATCTGGATGTCCTTTTTTTTTTTTTCTTTAAAGAGAAGACTCACCCTGCAGAAGATAACCTATATTTGAAATGATCAAACTTTGCTACCCCCAATCCTTCAGATGATGTAAGATTTATGGGATTGAACCTAGGGGCATTCTACCTCTGAGCTACATCCCCAGCCCTATTTTTTATTCTTTATTTTGAAACAGGGTCTCACTAAGTTGCAGAGGGCCTCACTATGTAGCTGAGGCTGGCCACGAACCCGGATCCTCCTGTCTCAGCCTCCCAAGTACTGGGATTACAAACATGCGCCACCACACCTGACTTCCTAGTTTCTTTTGAAAGAAGGTTTCCCTATCTTTCGGAAGGTCTAAGTTGCTGAGACTGGGCCCAAACCTCTAATTCCTCCTATCTCAGCCTCTCAAGTACTTGAAATTAAAGGTATGTATCACCATGCCTGGCTGATCATAGCTATGCCCACAGAAATCCAAGGGATTTTGGGCTAAATATGATCTAAACACAAGTGAGTCACTCCCTTGGGTACAGGCAGGGAGAGACACTTATTTTTGTTCAGAAGGGAAAAAATTCTTAATTTTTCCTTATTTTTAAATAAGAATTGGGAATAAAACTATCTGGTTATTATGAAGGTATTTTCGTGAGGAAAGAGTGGTGGTGGAGTAATTACAGAGATTGCCTTTTCTCGTAAGTTAAGCTTGAAGGCCATGTGGTGCAGATAAGTGTTAGAATACTTATCAACGTGATTCTTTAAAGCTTAAGAAAAAATGTTTAACTAGTTTTGAGCTTTTGTAATGAGCTCATACAGAGCAATTGCTTAGTACATTTTGTAGCTGGTAGAAATGGTTATAAAAATAGTGACATTATTCTTAGTAATACCCACTAGCTCATCTTGTTACAAAGCTGGACTCAGTGGAATGATCCCCTGGGACCTAAACTGCCTGTGGAAAGAAAGTATATTTTTTGAGAAACAAGTTCAAAGGAGACAGGTTGTATAGTGGGAAGAAGGAAAAGCATTAATTTAAGGTCATCTACCATGAGTCAGTCGCTGAGCTGGATCTCACATAGGTATCTCATTTAATAGGGAACTGAAAAGGAAAAATTCTCCAGGATGTTGTCAGGGCCATGTCTGTGCAGCTATGCTCTAGACTTGCTGAAGCCTGATGCTGCACCTGCACAGGTCATAACCCTAGGCGCCTACTAGAGTGCTCACATATCTAATGAGGGTAAGTACACTTACCACAGGCATTATGGGCTAACTAGGGTAATGAATGTAAACACCAAGAGTATCCCCTGGAATATAAGACTTGCTCAGTAAATGTTAGCCATCATTACTCAGTAATTTACTTTCAAGTACCAGGTGTGTCAAAGTACTTTCATGTGTCTTATTTGGTTTCCCCTACCTCCCTATTTCACAGGTGCACATTTACCCTCACATCTGTGAGTCCTACAGTTATGACATTATTCTCTGCTCTATGAGGCCTAGTTTTGCAAGGCTTACTATGAATATTAGGTGAACTAGAGTCAGTATTGGTTCCCAGTCCAATGCCATTTTCACTATAATATTCTGCCTTAGGAATCACTTGACTGACAATTTGGATGATATAGACAGCAATTTATACAAGAATGGTCTAATTCTTTGGTTAAATAAGAAGCTTGATTTACACCTTAAAGAGAATTGGGTTCAATATTGCTTAAACATGGAAATATATCCTTTTCTAAGAGATGAAAATATAATGAGAGAAAATGCTCTGGTAGGTTTTATAGAACTTGTGACTATGTTATGTCAAATAACTTGTCAAATCATTGAACCCCACAGATTTCTAGAATGGGAGATGAGTGAGAAATTAGTATGTTTCCTTTAGCAATTTTCTCATGGAGCTTTATGTTAATATATTTGCATTCCATGAAAGTACATTTGCTACAAATGGAGATGAAGTATTTGTTATATTTAGCCTAATGATTAATTCTGTAATTATATTATCAAAGCAGAATACGACAAATTTTCAGACAAAAACTATTCACTCATCTAAATGAATATTTATCTGGTTATCATGACATAAAAAGTATTTTCTAGGTACTGAGGATACATGGAGAATAAGATATCATTCCTGAGCCGGGCGTGGTGGCGCACGCTTGTAATCCCAGCATTCGGGAGGCTGAGACCGGAGGATCCGGGTTCGCGGCCAGCCTCAGCTAGCTAGTGAGGCACTCCGCAACTTAGTGAGACTCGGTTTCAAAATAAAGAATAAAAAATAGGGCTGGGGGTATAGCTCGGAGGTAGAATGCCCCTGAGTTCAATCCCCAGTACC
>PVLC010010353.1:27072-50868 GCA_004027655.1 Graphiurus murinus | reverse complement strand
CCAGGTGAAGGAGAATTCTTAGGTGAACAAAAATTTGACTTAATGGAAGGTAACGGAGGAGGGGGGGACACCCTAATGAGCATGATGTACTTATAAGATCACATCCAAGTCAATCACTAAACTGACCAGGCGATAGGGGGAGGGTGGGTGGGAATTGGGGAAGGGTTAATGAGAAATATGTGCATGGATGTCTTTACCTGTACTAGTTTGTACCCAACAAAAATGTGTAATTAACCCGGTTGTACCCAAAAAATGTATAAAATTCCATGCTAAAAAATTAAAAAAAGAAATAAAAAATTAAAAAAAAAAAAAAAAAAAAAAAACAAAACAAGTATCTACATTAATGTCACCTCAATTAGACTATCAGCTTCTTTAGGGTAGGAACTGAGTTTTGTCTTCTAGATTGCCATAATGTCTGGAACAATAGAAGGCTCTAGATAAATGCGTAAAGAGTAAGTATGTTATAACTTAGGTCTCCTTTTCTTAGATTAAGCTGATTAACACCAAAGTAATAATTAGCACTGGGTATTTTCCATAGGTTTGGCATGTTCTGCCTACTAACTCATCTACTCCTTGTTGGAACAGAATCCCCATAAAGCACCCAACATAGCACAATTCCAGCTTCTCTTCCAGGCATCAGCTGGCGGTGCCTTCCCATGCCCAGGAACTAGCCAGCCTATCACTTCTGGTGGGCTCCAATTTCTTCCCCTTCGTCCCACCCGATGTAGCCCGGTACCTGGTCCTGCAAGACCACCCCCTACCCTACATATAAAAGTTGGTTGCTCTCCTTTGTTCCCAGAACAATAAACTTTCTCTCTCTCATTCCGCTCCTTTGGTCTCCGACGGGATTCCTGGGTCAGCCCTTAACACTCCTCATAACTATGTTCTGAGTACTATTAATATTTTCATTTTAGAGATGAGAAAATCAGACATACAGGGGGTTTCTGGCAATGCAGGTGGGATCTGAATCTGGACTATCTCCAAAATATAGGCTTTCAATTTTTATCCTAATATTATACTCCCTTAATATTTACTAAGTAGTGATGACTAAACTTGAAAATTTTGTAGGAAATAAAAGAATATATTGGAAATTGTCTTTTCTCTTATTTATTCAACAAACTGAATGTCCAATGAGCCTGAAATTATTCCAGGTTCATATAAAAGAAAACAAAACAGGAAAACCCTTAACCTCTTGTAACACAAAGCAATAATTCAAACACAGTATGATAGATAATGGTAAGCATTAGGAAGGAAAATTAAGAAGAAAGAGAGAGAGGAAGTCCTGGGGAAGATGGTCACAATTTTAAAGGAAGTCAGGGAAGGTCTCCATGAGAAGGTTAACAGCAGGGACAAAACCTCAGGGAGGTAAGGAAATAATATCTGAGTGAAAAGCATTTCAGGCGGAAAGAACAGCACATACAAAGGATTAGAATCAATGATGCTCACATGTCACAGCAAAATTTGGTGAAACAAAAGCTTCTCCAATTCCTGTCTTAGAACAAGACCTGATACAATTTGACAGAGTTCAATATTTTAGGAAGTCTTTGCAGAAAAAGAGTGCAGCTGCTAGCCCATATTGTTGCTCTGTGTGAAATGGAAAAAGGGCAACTTGTCTTCTAGGTGGATGTTTCCCCATTCAAGGCACACAGCTAGAAGAATGGAGTGTAGGCTGGATTTCAGACCCCACTCTATGCCTTGGCCAGGTGTCCTTGCACACGGCATGACTTGCATGGCATTAGGCAAAAGCCCTAGCAGATAGATTCCTCTTCTACTATATAATTTTCATTTTCATAAAAGATCTACCTTGTTTCCACCGGGTGTGGTGGCGCACGCTTGTAATCCCAGCATTTGGGAGGCTGAGACCAGAGGATCCAGGTTCGCGGCCAGCCTCAGCTACCTAGTGAGGCACTCTGCAACTTAGTGAGACCCTGTTTCAAAAATAGGGCTGGGGGTATAGCTTGGAGGTAGAATGCCCCTGGGTTCAATCTCCAGTACTGCAGTAAAAAAGATCTACCTTGTTTCCAATTTAATAAAAAAGGGAGATGGTGGTGAAGGAGAGAATTTAACAGAGAAAAGTATTATAATGATTAACCAATTATAGGATATGTATAATTTTATAAATGAAACACCTGTGAAATTTTCTTATAAAAAAAATTGGAGCCGGGTGTGGTAGCACACGCTTGTAATCCCAGCATTCGGGAGGCTAAGACTGGAGGATCCGGGTTTGCGGCCAGCCTCAGTTACTTAGTGAGGCACTCCGCAACTTAGTGAGACCCTGTTTCAAAATAAAGAATAAAAAATAGGGCTGGGGGTATAGCTCGGAGGTAGAATGCTCCTGAGTTCAATCCCCAGTACCGCAAAAACAAAAACAAAAACAAACCATTGGGGCCAGGTACAGTGGTGCATGCCTGTAATCCTGGTATTTGGGAGTCTGAGACAGAAGGATTGCAGATTTGAGCCCAGCCTCAGCAACTCTGCAAGACTCTTTTTAAAAAAACAAAAAAATAAAATAGGGCTGGGGATGTGACTCAATGGCCCTGGGTTCGATCCCCAATAACACACATACATACACACACACACACACACACACACACACACACACACACAAAGTTGGGCCAACCACAGTGGCCAAAGCACCTGTAATCCCCATTTCAAAATAGAAAATAAAGTAAGGCTGGCATTGTAGCTCAGATGTAGAACACCCCTGAGTTCAATCTTCATACCAGAAAGAAAAAAAATGTTGGTAAATATTGAACTTGACTTCATATAACAAACGTGTATTACAATTCAAGGAATGTATTTCTAAAATACAATAACTAAGACTGATAAGGGGCTATCTTAACAACATAAGAAAGCTATAGGAACACCATTTCTTTGCGTAGTTTCCAAATTTGTAAAGGTTAAGAAAATTAGGTACTGTTTCTATAACATTAGAATAATAGAAAAAAAAGTGCTCCTTAGATTATTTCTTATAGAGAATTTATTATAGCCAAATTAAAGTTGAACTCTACTATACAAAATTAACTTCGTGAAAATAAACATTTCCTAGCCAGGCATGGTAGCACCTGTAATCCCAATACATGGTAGGCTGAGACAGGAGGATCATGGGTACACAACCAGCCTTAGCAACCTAGCAAGACCCTGATTCAAAAACAAAAAATAAAAAGGGGCTGGGAATGTAGCTTGGAGGTAGAATGCTCCTGGGTTCAATCCCCAATAAACACACACACATACACACACACACACACACACACACACACACACACACAAAATAAACATTTCTTTCCAAAAGGATTTTACCTATATCCAATTTATCTAGAGTATTTTTAAGTAGGTTTCCTATCATGTTTTGCTAACAAACTCTGAAAAAAGTGTAACTTTAATATTAAAAAATAAACAATACAGAAATGACCCCCCAATTTTTTTTTTTTTTTTTTTTTTTTTTTTTTTTTTGGGTGTGTGGTACTGAGGATGGAACTCAGGGGCATTCTACCTCCAAGTTACACCCCCAGCCTGATTTTATTATTTTATTTTGAAACAGGGTCTTAATAAGTTACAGAGGACCTCACTAAGTTGCTGAGGCTGGCTCGAACCTGTGATCCTCCTGTCTCAAGTCTCCCAAGTAATGGAATTACAAGCGTGTGCCACAACGCCCTCTGACTCCAAATATTATGGTACTCAAGTACACTTGATTATCAATGATTTATCCAAGGTACAATCTTTTGTACCCTGGAACTAGATATTTTTGTACTTTTGGAACAAAAGCAATAAAAATTCTCTGGGTATAAACAATTTTTATTTATAGTATACCAAATCGGTTTTGGTATTAAATTTAAACTGGACTCATTTGTTTATCATCACTTTTAAAAAGTACTTATTGATAAAGTACTTATGCTATTTTAAAGATATTTAAAAAAAATAAACTATTATTATCTATATTGTTTAATATATCCAGTTCACCAGGAACAACATTTAGTAGTCCAAAACATGCTACTAATTTTCAAAAGTGGTTCAAATAAAGATCTATCAAAATTGTTAATTTCTATCTCCTGATTTATATTTCCTTAGCTTTGATCCTGAGGAATTATTAATGATAATTGAGAAAAAAAATTAAGACACAAGCTTTAGCCCTCCGAAAGTAAGTGTTGTAAGATAAGCATGTTTTTGTTGTCTGAATCTCAGTCCACATATTCAAGAAATTATATGAGCACTATAGCAGATTTAAATGGTTATAAAGCTCAACAATAACTATGAAAGGACAAATTCCCTCTATCGAAACACACATTTACAAGGCATTCAAATGAAGGTTTCTGTTTAAATTTTTTATATAGGATATGAATTTCAATAAACTACCAATACTTTAATCTGCTTAACCACTGATTTACTTTCACTTTAATAAGATAGAAAGTATGCTAATTTGCGACCTTAATTTTGAATTTAGATTTGCCACCAAAACTGCCTCAATTTTATATTTGTTTATAGTGGACTAGGTATTTGAGTATAAACTAAAATTTACTAACTAGAATATGAGTGTGCCTTAGCATACTTCTCAGTAATGTTTTTTAACACATCAGAGTTTACTCCAAACCAGAATGTTGATCTAAAAGTGTTTTGACTTTGCTATCTCAGGTCATGGGTCTCCTTTTACCTACTATGATACTGTAACATAGATACTGGCACATGAAATTAGCAAGTTGGGCGAGAGGCAACTATACTTTAAACTGCTACACAAGTTTTTTGTTTTTTTGGGTTTTTTTGCGGTACTGGGGATTGAACTCAGGGGCATTCTACCTCCGAGCTATACCCCCAGCCCTATTTTTTATTCTTTATTTTGAAACTGAGTCTCACTAAGTTGTGGAGTGCCTCACTAGGTAGCTGAGGCTGGCCGCGAACCTGGATCCTCCGGTCTCAGCCTCCTGAATGCTGGGATTATAAGCGTGCGCCACCACGCCCGGCTTACACAAGTTTTTTGATAGTGGTTTCTGGAGTTCCTAAACCTAACCTCTGCTATTAGTGGTAGTTCTAATGTAATGATTAGAAAAAATGAAAATATAACTTTAATACTGGAGCCCAACGGTGACACTTAAGAGATCTTTATAAAACATGAAATACCTTCATTATTTAAAGCTCTTCAGCAGCTCCTCCAGTGCCTTATATCTGATAGGAGCACAAGCTTTCAAATTAGAATTCCTAGATCTGAATCCCTCTCAGTCATTTATCAGGTGTGTGACTTGAGAAAGTTAATCTTTCTAAAGTTCAGTTTCCTAATTTGTAAACAGCGGCAGCAATAACTCAAAGGATTATTGTAAGGATTGAATGAAATGCATGCAAAACACTGCAATAAGCAACTGAATGCTTACTAATGTTATCGTTAGAGGAGGACCAGTCTACTTGGTCCTCTGTGTATGTGCGTGCTTGCACACACAAGAGGGAGAGAGGAAGGGAGAAGGGGAAAAGAGAGATGGAAAGGGAGAGAAATGGAGAAAGAGGGAGAGGGGGAGACGGAAAGGAAGGGAGGGAGAGAGAAAGAAAGAAACTGGGGATTGAACCCAGGAGGGGCATTCTACCTGGAACTATACCCCCAGCCCTTTTAATTTTGAAACAGTCTTGCTATATTGCTGAATCTGTCCTCAAACCTATGTCCTCCTTCTCAGGCTCCCAGGTACTGGGATTATAGGTATGTACCAGCATGCCTGGCTCCACCCAACTTTTAAGACCCAGTTCAAATATCATTCTTTCTTATCTAAGAGGTCTTTTCTGACCACCTCTAAGCTTAATTTGCCACTCACTACCATTTTCCCCAGGGTACTCTTTATAATTCTTGTCAACCTATGTTTTCTGAGAGCAGGGCCTGGGCTTCTCATCTCTGTATATCCCAAAAAACCTACTACAATGCCTGGCAAGATGTAGAAGCTCAATAAATTACATTTGATGAAACATAGCACTTGGTATTTTTCAAACTTCTCTCTAAAAATAATAAAGAGAAAAGAACAAGCAATTTCCCTCATAAGTTATGACTATGCCCTAACATGACCAGATTAAAATATAAATTTTCTTCGGTTTTTGTGGGGTCTTAGGTTCTCCTTAAAACACATGAGAATTTCATATTCTATTCCAGAACATACGTGCAGCTTTGTTAACCAACTCTCCCCACCTAGGTAATTGTGATTAGGTGAATAGGCCTAAGACTCTTGAGTATAGGGAAGAAGGAAAGTAAGGTATAGCATCTCTGGAGAGATGATATATAATATGTGTAAGTCATCAGAACAAGAAGTTTCTATGCCATAGTTAAGAAAAACTATGGCTGAAACTAGTAAGAGAAACATGTGGAAATCTCCCTTCTCCAAAGGAAAGGCAAATTTTGATGGAATGGAACAAATGGAGAATTTAAGTATACCTGAGAAACCACAAAGAATATGTTCTTAAAATGTGTATGAACTGAGTTTGAGAAAAAATCAGAAGTTATTGAGGTAATAAAAAGATAAAAGAGTTTTATCAATTATCTAAATATAAAGAAAGCTGGATGTGTTGATACACACCTGTAATCCTAGTACTTAGGAGGCTGAGACAGGAGGATTGCAGGTTCAAGGCTAGCCTCAGCAATTTAGTGAGGCCCTCAGCAACTTAGAGAGACCCAGTTTCAAAATAAAAAAATACATAAAATAAGGCTGGAGATGTAGTTCAGAAGTAAAATATTCCTGGGTTCAATCCCCAGCATCACAAAATAATACACAAACAAATGAGAAATGAGAAACCATAGTTACTCATGAAGGTAACAGGAAAACAGACACTTAACTTATGCAAAGGCAGAACATCCAAAATCAATTCCCTATCCACTTAACTTCTTTGTAGACTTTTTTTTTTTTTTTTTTTTTTGCGGTACTGGGGATTGAACTCAGGGGCATTCTACCTCTGAGCTACACCCCCAGCCCTATTTTTTATTCTTTATTTTGAAACCGAGTATCACTAAGTTGCGGAGTGCCTCACTAGGTAGCTGAGGCTGGCCGCGAACCCGGATCCTCCGGTCTCAGCCTCCCGAATGCTGGGATTACAAGCGTGCGCCACCACGCCCGGCTCTTTGTAGACTTTTTAAAAAGCTTTTTCACACTCCTTCCCTCCCTTATTTTTATAGACATTAGCACACCCCTTCTGAGGCTCAGCTTATAGTAGAGCTAAAATGTCTGATATAAAGAAAGACTTTCATCTGAGAATTTTTATCTTTAAAAGTCATATAAACCCTGTTTCAAAATAAAAAAAAATAAAAATGGCTGTGGATATAGCCCAGAGGTAGAATGTCCCTGGGTTTAATCCCCAGTACCAAAATCAAACAAAAAAAGTCATGGAAATGTCTCTGGGCAAACTTATTTTAACATACTATTAAGGTGAGTATGATAATATTAACTATGAGCAAAAAAATCCTAGACCAAAGTTTTTATTTGCTTTAAAAAAGTATAAAAAAAATTCTAAGCCAACTTCTTTCTAAGTTAAAGTTTAACACACTTAATTAACCTATAAAAGAAATATTTTAAACTATATTCTAATCTAGGGGATGTCAAATTTCTTTAGTCTTCACTTCAGAAACAGCTGGGCGTAGTGGTGCTTGCCTGTAATCCCAAGTACTTGGGAGGAGGACTGCATGTTCAAGGTCAGTCTCAGCAACTTAGTGGGACCCTGAGCAACGTGGACCCTGTTTAAAAATAAATAGAGCTGGGATTCTACCTCAGAGGTAGAATGCCTCTAGATGCAATCCCAGTACCTACCCCCTCAATACACAAAAAGATAAGAAAGTAAATATTTTATATTTTGCATGCCAGGAGGCATGCAAAGATATGTAACAAATAGGTCTCTGTTTCAACTATTTAACTCTGATGTTATAGCAAATTTTCATGTCTTGAAATATTATTATTATTTTTCCCTAACCATTTTATAAATGTAAAACCATCCTTAGATCTGAGCCACACAGAAACAGGTAAAGATAACTCTACTGATATTAAAGAAATTAAATTCCATTTCAAGGAAAAATACACTTAAAAGTAAATGAAAAAAGTACATAAAACTGTATACATACTGTGAGTTTATTATTTGGAGAAAAAAATACATATGTATGTATATATGTGTGTGTATACATATGTGTGTGTATATATATGTGTGTGTGTGTATATATATATATATATACATATATATATATGCATGCAAATATATCTACTCATGTATGTGGCATAATATAAGACCAAAGGAATTATACCAAAAGGTTAACAACAAAGGATGACTTTTACTTTCTTTTATTAAGTGTTTTTATTTTCCAAATCTTCTACAATTAGGAGTTGGGAATTAAGCTAAAGGGCAGACTACCTGCCTAATACTCACAAGAGTCTGGATTCGGTCCTCAAAACTGTAAAAAAAAAAAAAAAAAAAAAAAAAAGGGGGAGAGTCCCCCAACCCTCAAAAAACAAGGAATACCAAATCTTCTATAATTAACATATAATTTATAGAAAAAAATTTTTAAAAATCCCAAAATTTGACCTGTGCTTTTATGATTTAAAAGATTAATCTTTACACATACCTTTGAGAGTTCGCACCTGGTTCTGCTTGAGAACAGAGCTTAAGTAGTGAGGTGATAAAGAAACACTGAAAAATAAAAAGACAAATGGAAATAAAATTAACAAAGACAAATTTTAATAAAAATCACCAATAAGAGTTAATCTGTTCCATAAAGACACAAACCATTTCTACCTTTTTTTTTTTTTTTTTTTTGGCCAATAATAATCAGTTTAGGAAGATTCTAACAAAGCAGAAAGTACATAAAGGCCATGATAAGTTACAATTATTTGGATATTCTTAGGCCAAATAATTAATCTCTTAGTTTCTTCATCTGTGAAACAGGAAAATGTAAATCTCTCACAGAGTTCTTATGCTAACTAAATAAGAATAATGCATTCAAAATGCCTGGAACAGCAGATAATATATAACATATAAATAGCTATTATTTGGTTTTGTGTTAGATGTGTAAGTTTGATAAATCAAAGCATTTATCAAAACAAGTACTTAAGGAAGACTTTAATGATGCCAAAACTATTAAATTCCTGCTTTTATTAGTACATATCCATATCAAATTAAATTTTCTATATTAATAGAAAGACATCAATAAGTATTTTCTTCTTCCAGAAAATAAAATATTTTGGGGGAAAAACTATTTCTGTTCTTTTGGAATTTGTGAAAGTATAAAAAAATTTATTTTGCTAATGAAATTAAAAGTTTATTTCCTATTCAACTTTTTTTTTTTTTTTTTGTGGTACTGGGGATTGAACTCAGGGGCATTGTACCTCTGAGCTACACACCCAGCCCTATTTTTTATTCTTTATTTTGAAACCGGGTCTCAAAGTTGCGGAGTGCTTCACTAGGTAGCTGAGGCTGGCCGCGAGCCCAGATCCTCCGGTCTCAGCCTCTCGAATGCTGGGATTACAAGCGTGCGCCACCACGCCCGGCTTCCTATTCAACTTTTATATATACTGAATTTCATCCTCTTCCTCAGACTTATGAATTATATTGTAACAAGGGTCCATTTCATAGATTAAGTATGAATTTGGGGCACAGCTAGCAGGTGACTTTGAAAAATTCTTAAGTTTTGAAATAGGGTCTTGCTAAATTGCTGAAGCTGGTGTCAAACCTGTAATACTCCTGTTTCAGCCTCACAAGTACTGGGATTACAGGTATGTACCACCACACCTGGCTAACCTGAACATAATTTTTAAATATTAAAAGTGCTATGAAAGAGAAAAACTTAAAACAGGAAAAGAACTCTTAATATGTGTATAAAAATGTTATGACAAGCTGTTAATCATCTTATTTAAAAATTTTAAACATATTTTTAATTAATTTCCCATGTTTCAGGGTTGGCATTAGTATCAGAAACAATTAAAATGGTTGAACTTGCTAGGCATGATGGTGCACACCTGTAATCCTAGTTTTCGGGTGGCGGAGACAGGAGGATCGCAGGTTTGAGCCCAGCCTCAGCAACTTAGTGAGACCTCTGTTTCAAAAAACAAAAAATAAGCCGGGCATGGTGGTGCACGCTTGTAATCCCATCATTCGGGGGCTGAGACCGGAGGATCCGGGTTCGAGGCCAGCCTCAGCTACCTAGTGAGGCCCTCTGCAACTTAGTGAGACTCGGTTTCAAAATAAAGAATAAAAAATAGGGCTAGGGGTGTAGCTCGGAGGTAGAATGCCCCTGAGTTCAATCCCCAGTACCGCAAAAAATAATAAATAAATAAAAAAGGGCTGGGGGTGTAGCTCAGAGGTAGAATGCCTCTGGGTTCAATCCTCAGTACCAAAAACAAAACAAAACAAAGACTGAACTTTTTTGTAACTGAAATCATACTATAACTTTCTTTAGCATTTACTTATATTGTACTGACTACATTTCTGAGAGTTTATGTTCTCAATTATCCAATTTCTTATTTTCTAGAAACACAAATTAAACCATAAATATAATACCTCAGGCTAATGCCATACATAAGATACTTCTCTATACAATTTAAAATACAAAGTCCAACTCACCACTGACAGTTACGGGGCTCTGAGGAAATTGGCTGCTTCTTCAGTGCCTGTATAAGATTGGGTTTATATTCTGGATCAACACACCATAAAGAACCCTTTCCATTAACCTAGAATAAAATGCACAAGAATTAATATCTTGCAACTTTTAAACATGCATAATGTCAAAATGTTTTAAATAAATGTTTGAGGGGACCTCCAATATCTTGAGTATAAAGCAAAAGTTGAAGTGAGCTTGCTATGCATGACTGTAGTATTCATGAATGTACAAAACTTCCTGAAACTCAGACTAGAGAGGGTCAAGCTTATATAGCTTTTCCTTTTTATTTATTTATTTATTTTTCTAGTACTGGGGATTGAACCCAGAGGCATTCTACCCCTAAGCTACACTCCCAGCCCAAAATGTCATTTTTAAATTTGGAAATAGGGTCTTGCTAAACTGCTCAGGTTGGTTTCCATCCTGCTATCCTCCTGTCTCAGTTTCCCAAGTACTGGGATTACAGGCATATAGTTTTATACTATGCCTTTTGTATTGCAAGAATTCTTTCTTAAAATTTGAATTACACCTTATAACTACATTAACAATTATTTAGAAAACAATAAATTATTTGTTGTGTTCTATTTTTTTTAAAGTACTAGGGATTGAATCCAGGGGTATTCTACCTCTGAGCTATATTCCCAACCCTTTTTAAATTTTTTAATTTTGAAACACGGTCTCATTAAGTTGCTGAGGCTGGCCTGTGATCCTCCTGTCTCAGCCTTTCACACATTGTCAGACTTGTGCCACTGTACCTGGTTTTCCTACTCATTTTTGCTTATATAAAATCCTACATGAAGCCAGGTATGGTGGCACACACATGTAATTCCAGTACTTCGGAGGCTAACACAAGAAGATCACAGGTTTCAGGCCAGCCTCAGCAACCTAGCAAGACCCTGTTTCAAAGCAAAAATTTAAAATGGCTGGGGGTGTAGCTCAGAGGTAGAATGACCCTGAGTTCAATTTCTGGTACCCCCCAAAACACACACACACACACACACACAAAAAAAAAAAAAAAAAAACCAAACCTATACAATGTAAAACATAATGTGATAATTTCCAGTGTCCTTCCATTTCTTAAACTCTTTTTCAGGGTAATACAAGTTTATTATTGAGGCTGTTTTGTCTCTGAATATTGTGTCATAATTTTTTTTTTTTTTTTTTTTTTTTGCGGTACTGGGGATTGACCTCAGGGGCATTCTACCTCCGAGCTACACCCCCAGCCCCGTTTTATTCTTTATTTTGAAACAGAGTCTCACTGAGTTGCGGAGTGCCTCACTATGTAGCTGAGGCTGGCCGCAAACCCGGATCCTCCGGTCTCAGCCTCCCAAATGCTGGGATTACAAGCGTGCGCTACCACGCCCGGCTTGTGTCATAATTTTTATAGAATGAAATAAAAAAACATTGCTCCCTAACTTTACAAATTGAGATACTATTGGACGTGGTGATGTATGCCTATAATCCCAGTACTTGGGAGGCTAAGACAGGAGGATCACAAACTAAGGTTTAAGGACAGCTTCAGCAAATAGTGAGATTCTCATCAACCTAGTGAGACCCTGTTTTTAAAAAAAAAAAAAAATAGGGATGGGGGGTATAGCTTGGAATTAGAAAAAAAATACTAAGATACTAAGGGGGGTGTGTAACTCAGTGATAAGAGTGCTTGTGCCGGGGTCCGGCCCGACCAGGAGTCGGGGGTCCGTTGACAAGAGGGGAGTGAGATGAGGTCGCGAGAATACGCACACCAAATGTAGTGATGAATCATATCTACTTTATTGTTCATAAGCAGCTGTTTTTATACTTTTCATACAGCAGTGAAGCACAGAACAGGGAAGTTTATGGACAGGTCATCTGACAGTTTGACGATAGCAAACTTGTTTTGTTTTTCTAAAGGTTTTTACATCAGTATATAATGATTTTATTTTGTCTCTGGTACAAAGCAGTGTTAAAGATTAACGAGGAATAGGCCTGTATACATTGGTTTAAGCTAGAGAGTTTTTTGTAAACCACCTGTTGTTTTTGTCAACTATAGACTGTCTTTATTAATGTGTCCTGTGTAGCTCTAGAGAGACACTGTGGGAGTTGGTAAAGGCTGTCTATGCTTAGACCCTACAAAGGGGTACCAGATACCCACATTCTTATAGCCTTCTTTACCCATAGATATGATTGTAGACCTAAATCTCTTTGGCTTAGCTATTTTGTTTTCTATATCTGTGTGCTGAGGGAGAACATAAGGTTGATGAGTAACTATATCCAAATTACCTTGCAGAGCCTGTTTCCTGACTAATGTTCGTAAATGATCAGAGAATTCTTACGTTGTTTGTCTGAAGGCACTGTTTTTTAGCTAACATCAAGAGGTTGTTATCCGACTGGCCACCACCTGTTTTTTCAGAAACTTTCTTTAATAATAAGTGTAAAAACAAGACTTGAAGTACCCAATGTTCTCAGAATATATTATAATGTAAAGCAGGATATGCCACGTATCCTTTCTTGGAAGCGTCTGCCTTGCAGGATTCCACCAGATCGAGCCTTGCTCATGATCCAACTGTTAAGGAGCTGTGGCATGCTTGCTCGGCATGCCTGAGGTTCTAGTTCCCTCTTAGCACCACAAAAACAAAAAAACTAAAATCCCAATAACTGCTTATTGACTAGGATATTTAATCTCAGAATCAGACTTCTTACTCACTTTTTTTTTTTTTTTGCGGTACTGGGGATGGAACCCAGGGGCATTCAACCTCCGAGCTACATCCCCAGCCCTATTTTTTGTTCCTTATTTTGAAACAGGGTCTCACTAAGTTGCAGAGGGCCTCACTAAGTAGCTGAGGCTGGCCATGAACCTGGATCCTCCTGTTTCAGCCTCCCAAGTACTATTATTACAAGCGTGCGCCACCACGTCCAGCTTCTCATTCACATTTTACCCACAAAATAAAACACCAATTCAGGTCACTTCACTAAATTTTGCTGAGATTCAAATAAGGCAATTTATATTCTAGTGACACAGTTGCAAAATAAGTGGGTTATTCTGAATTTGGCATATAGCAAAGGTTTATTGAATGTTTGCTGAATAACAGTGTATTCTTATTCCTTTACTCCCAAGAGATGAGGGACCTTAACAAAACCAACAATAAATACAAAGATCAATTCTGAATATAAGACAAAAGTTAGATGGTAAAGAATGAGAATAAATTTTTTTTTTTTTTTGCGGTACTGGGGACTGAACTCAGAGGCGTTCTACCTTCAAGCTATACCCCCAGCCCTATTTTTTTATTCTTTATTTTGAAACCGGGTCTCACTAAGTTGTAGAGGGCCTCACTAGGTAGCTGAGGCTAGTCGAGAACCCGGATCCTTCGGTCTCAGCCTCCCAAATGCTGGGATTACAAGTGTGTGCCACCATGCCCAGCTTAAAATAAAATTCAGAAAGGAAAAACTCCTGGTCTGTGGAAAGGTATAGCAATTGAGTGTAAGGCATTTTTAAACATCCTAGCAACTTACAGCAATCTATAGGAAAAGAAAAACTATGAATGTTCTATCACACTGTCATAGAAAGAAATACACTAGATTATCAGACTAATCTTTCTGGCATTCAGGAGCAAGATATCACATAAGCTACACAAAACAAGTATTTGACATTATAATTTTCTTTTCCCAAGAAAAGTCGTGTGTGTGTGTGTGTGTGTGTGTGTGTGTGTGTGTGTGTGTGTGTGTGTGTGTTACTGGGGGTGGCACCCAGCCTTTTTACTTCCAGGCTATACCCCCAGACCTATTTTATTTCTTATTTGGAAGTTGCTGACAGTCTCACTAAATTGCTGAGGCTAGTTTTAAACCTATAATCCTACCAAATACTGGGATTACAAGTACACCACCATGCCTGGCAAAAGTCAAGTTTTCAAATGTATTTTTGGTTTAAGTGATGAGACTTAAATTATTATACGTATTTGGTTTATGGGCCCAAATGATATGTATTTTGATGATAGGGAAATAAAATTTTAAAATGTTAGCACCTACAACATTCTTCACCCAAAAGTCAATTCAGTTTCATGCAGAAAAGATATGCATGGAACTGGGCACAGTGGTGAGTGCCTATAGTCCCAGCTACTTGGGAGACTGAGGCATGAAGGATCATCTAAGCTTAGAGGTTTAAGACCAGCCTATGCAACACAGGGAGAGCCTGTTTCATTAAAATTAAATAAATGAATAAATAATAAAAGGAGATATGAATATATTATTTTTCGTACACTGACTGAGATAACTATTCTAATAAGAATTATTATAAGCTGGGAATGGTGATACGTTGGTAATTCCAGTGCTTGGGAGGCTGAGACTGGAGGATTGCAGGTTTGTGGCCAGCCTCAGCTACTTAGTGAGGTCCTCTGCAACTTAATGAGACCCTGTTTCAAAATAAAGAATAAAAAATAGGGCTGGGGCTGTAGTTCGGAGGTAGAATGCCCCTGGGTCCCATCCCCGTACTGGGATGCAAAAAAAAAAAATTATTAAGATAGCCTTGTTCTACCTTGATATTCCTGAGATTACATTCCAAGAAACTGTTTAGTTTATATATACTTCTCAAATTCTTTTGCAAGAATATAGCAAATTGTTTTCATCACAGTAGAATTACTATTTCCTTGATATAGCAAACTGTACAAACTCGTACTGAAAATTTGCACTTTCAGGGCACTTAAGATCCCGAGTTTGGTCTCAAATACAGTCTGGTTTACATAACCATGGCAGCACTTCCTTTCACTGGATCTCTTCATGAATTATCAGTAGCAAAAGCTAAAACTATGTATTTGCTAATCTATGTTTAAGAATCTATGTGCAAAAGGAACTAATTCTCACTTTAGAATTTTGCCTCTATATTATTGTACTTCAGTGATGGAACACAATGAATAAAGACTTTTAGAAGTTAAATACTGTTTGTAAACGAAATTCATCTATTAAAAAAATAAATCTTTTGTGCAAATGGAAACGGGAAATCTTACTATTTTGCATTTTGGAAATCTTTTAAGGCTTGTGGGCTTATTTCGTAGAAAACCACTGAAAGTTTTGAAGAAATGAGGAATATATTAAGGGCTGAATTAAAAAAATATTTATCTTAACGGAAGTTTTTTTTGCGGTACTGGGGATTGAACCCAGGGGCATTCTACCTCCGAGCTACACCCCCAGCCCTATTTTTTATTCTTTATTTTGAAACCGGGTCTCACTAAGTTTCGGAGTACCTCACTAGGTAGCTGAGGCTGGTCGCAAACCCGTATCCTCCAGTCTCAGCCCCCCGAATGCTGGGATTACAGGCGTGCACCACCACGCCCGGCTTAACGGAAGTTTTAAAGAATAAATTGGAAGTTAGGCTGGAGACCTTGCAGCTACTTGAAGAGGGCATAGGACCAACACTTCAACACATAGGCACAGGTAAAAACTTTCTCAACAAGACCTCCGAAGCACAAGCAACTCAAAGGAAGATCAATACATGGGAAACTGAAGAGCTTCTGTGCAGCAAAGGAAACTATCAAGAACCTCAACAGAGAGCCTACAGAGTGGGAGAAAGTTTTTGCCAGTTACTCTTCAGATAGAGATCTAATATCTAGGATATACAAAGAACTCAAGAAAATCACAGCCAAGAATGCAAATAACCCAATCAAAAAATGGGCAAGGATCTAAATAGACACTTCACAAAAGAATAAACACAAATGGCCAGTAAACATATGAGGAAATATTCCACATCATTGGCAATCAGAGAGATGCAAATCAAAACTACCTTGAGATTTCACCTAACCCCAATCAGAATGGCAATCATCAAAAGCACAAACAACAACAACTGCTGGCGAGGGTGTGGAGAAGTGGGAACCCTAATACATTGTTGGTGGGAATGCAAACTTGTGCAACCACTTTGGAAAACAGTATGGAGGATCCTCAGATGAATGGGAATAAATCTACCTTATGACCCAGCAATACCGCTTCTGGGTATCTACCCAAAAGAATGGAAACAAAACTATCAGACTGATGTATGTGTATCTATGTTTATAGTTGCACAATTCACAATAGCCAAACTATGGAAGCAGCCAAGATGTCCATCGATAGATGAATGGATTACAAAACTATGGGATATGTACACAATGGAATTTTACTCAGCCATAAAGAAGAACAAAATCATGTTCTTTGCAGGGAAATGGATGCAACTGGAAAACATTATGTTAAGTGAGATTAGCCAGTCACAAAAAGTAAAGAAGCATATGTTCTCCCTAATATGCGGATGTTAGGGAGAAGATGGGGCATAAGAGGGTCCCCAGATGAAAAAAGTAATAACATAAACAAAGAAGTTGATAACAAATAACAAAGATAAAGAAGTTGATTTAACCAAAGGGGATGGATGGGGAGGGGGGAGGGCATCCTAAGGCACATGATGTACTTACACAATTATATCAAGGTCACTCACTGAAATGAACTTGAGAGGGAGGGAGGGCGAGGGAGCGGGGTGGGAATTGGGGAAGGGGTCAGATGAGAAATGTGTGCACATTTGTCTCTATCAATTCACACCTAACAAAGATGTATACATGCAAAGCACGAACTATTACAATAAAAAAACAAAAAAATTGGAAGAAGATGCAATGTTTACTATTTCTGAAATTGAGATGAAAAAAAGATAGATAGATGATAGATACTGGGGATTTGCCCCAGGGGCATTCTACCTCTGAGCTACATCCCTGACCTTTTTTATTTTTTGTTATGAAGTGGGGTCTTGCTAGGTTCCTGAGACTGTTCTTGAACCTGCCATCCTTCTGTTTCAGTCTCACAAGTACTGGGTTTACAGGTGTGTGACACCACTTCTGGCATTGATTAGTACATTTTAAAAGACTTGCCTGCCTTACCTACCTCTTTAGTGGTTTTCAAAGCACTAAATTAAAAAGAATTAACTGATTAAAATTGTACTAAACCAGGTACAATTTTGATTACATGTTTCTAAACTAAAATCTGTTATAAATGTTTTAGTTGGGCTCCTAAACCAAACCAAAACATTACCGTGTCTACTTTCTATAATATTAAAGTCCTGGGACAGACAAATAACAATTTTTAGATCTCTCTTTTGAGAAATAGCTGTGATATGGATAAAAGAAAAATCTAAATCAGTAGGTTTAACAGCTGATTGGGTATGATTCCTATGTTAAATGTTTAACTAGACCTTGCTATCCTGCCTTCTTTGGGAGATTACTATTTTTAGATAATAGCTAATCATCAGAAAAGTGCCGTAGAGGATGCCAAATTCAATTCCAACAACTAATGGAAGTACAGGCACAGCAACACATACCTGTAATCCCAGCTACTGGGGAGGCTAAGGCAGGAGAATTCACAAGTTTGAGGTCAGCCTGGGCAAGAGTGAGACCCTCTCTCAAAACAAGAGGCTGGGGATGTAACTCAGTGGTAGAGTGCTTTTCCAGCATGCAGGAGGCCCTGAGTTCAATCCCCAGTATTGAAAAACATTTAACAAAAGTATGAGTTACTTGCCTTTCAGACATTAGAAGAAAAAATACTGTAATTTATAGTCATTGATTCAGAAACAGTTTCATACATAATTTCCATGTGCACTCCCCACTGTACTTGAATGTACCTTTTTGTCTAAATTTCATTTAAGCAAAGTGGTCTATTGGTCTTTATGAACACCATCATCTACAATTTCCTTCTCTCCTGCCCTGACTTGTGGTGATAGCTTACCCATTTTTGTTCCAATATATTAAGTTCTGTAATTATCTTCATATTATTATTATAATATGATTTCTCCTTTTCTTTATTAAATTCTACCCATACTCTGGACTATATCCTTTCCCATTCTCTAGCTTTTTACTTCCTTAATTCCTTTGTCGTAGTATTCCCAAAATGTTCAGATTATATAAATAATATACGTATTTAAAAATTATGGACAAGACTAGGTTGTTTTTGAATACTACCACAAATTGTACCACATTGGATATACTGCTCTGCAACTTTTATTATAAACAGTATTACAGTGAGTATTCGTATTTTCTTGTATGCCAAGCATAAATGTTACTTCAGGGGAGAAATCAAATCTTGACCTGCTAGGTCAAAGGACACACATTTCTAATTCTAATAACCACTGCCAAGGTATAATGAAGAATGGTCATACTAATTTCCACTCTTCAATATGCAATATTACTAATTCCCCATGTCCTCACACAATTTGTATTATCAGATATTTTAAATTTTCACATTCTAATGTTTTTTTGATTTATATGTTCCTGGTTACTAGTAAGATGAACATCTTTGCATATGTTTACTGGCTATTTCTATTTCCGTCTCTGGAAATTGCCTGTTTTTCTTGCCCATTTTTCTAGTAAGTGTTCCTTTTCTTATTGAATTAATGAGTTTATTATATTGTGATATACTACTGAGTGTAAACATCTCTTCTGTGCTCCATATTTAACAACATGATGTTAGTAGCTTGGAATTTGTCATGCTGGAAATATTTATGGCATAAAAATCTGCAAAATCTAAACTCCCACCCCTAACCAATTGCTAAAGATTTATCAGCACACCTCTAATTATACACAACTACTTCTTAGCTAATCATTCGAGTGTTCTGCAATATTTGATACTGTTGGCTATCCACACTTAAACTTATCTTCCACTACACCATACTTTTCCTAGATGCTCCTCAATGTTCATGACTTACAAATTTAGAACTTCAATCTTATTACATCATTTCTACCCTACTCCATATTTCTAAATTATTAGTAAACAGTTACCTTTTGCAGGGTTACGGAGGGTTTTCAGGGGCACTCTATCTGAGCTACCTCCCCAGCTGTTACAATTTAATTTAAAATGTCCCCTAGGCCAGGTGCAGTAGCACTCGCCTATAACTCCAGTACTTGGGAGGCTGAGATAGAAGGATCACAGGTTCAAGGTCAGCCTTGCCAACCTCACGAGACCCCATTTTAAAATGAAAAATAGAAAAAGGGTTGGGGGTGTAGCTTGGAGGTAGAATGCTTCTGGGTTCAATACCCAGTACCAAAAAATATGTAATAATAATAATAATAATAATAATAATAATAATAATAATCAAAAAATGTTCCCAGACCTCATGAGCTGGAGTCAGTCATGTGTAGAGACTGGAAATGGCTGGAGGGACAGGTCCCTGGGAGTGGCCAGGTACAGTGTGTGTCCCAGGCCTGCCAAGGTGAAGAATCTCCTTCTGACCCTTTCTTGCTCTCTGCTCCCTGTCATGACACAAGGGTATGTGGCCAGGACTCCTGCTTGGAAGCTGGCCCCCAAATGAACTATGACCTATGGAATCTCTGGATCCATGAGCAAATAAACCTTTCTTCCTCTAAGATTTTCATGGCAGGTGTTTGGGTAACAACAATGAGAATGCTGACTAAAACACCAGCCTGCTTTTTTTTTTTTTTTCCCCGACAGGTTTTCTCTGATTTGACCAGGCTGGCTTCAAACTGCAATCATCCTGACTTCAGCCTCCCCAGTAGCTGGGATTACAGATGTGTACCACCATGCCCAGCATGAACTATTGACTTTTATATACTTTCCTAAATGTCAATACAATAGTTTTCTAAAAGTAGAAAATAATTAAGTGATACACTCAATAATAAAATCTAATGATACATTTTGGAAAGGCCATGTTCAAAGTTTCTAACACCAAAATAAAATTTACACTAACTAGTCAGTCATGGTGGTTCACGCTTGTAATCCCAGTACTTGAGAGGCTGAGAAAGATGAATCGTAGATTCAAAGCCAGCCTCAGCAATGTAGTAAGACTTTGTTTCCAAATAAAAATTAAAATAGGGCTGGGGGTGTAGCTCAAAAGTAGAATGACCCTGGGTTCCATTCCCAGGACCACAAAAAGCAAACAAATAAATGATAAAAAAAAATTTTACACTAACTTCCAATCTCTTCCCCCTACTTAAAACTACTTCCTTACTAACTTTATTTTAAATCGTATTTACTTTTAGAATTCGTTTGTTAATGTATTAGTTCTCCACCCCGCCATTCCTCTCCCCCCTAAATCATACTGGAATTAAATGGAACTGTAGTGAATCTACAGGTTAGAAGAAAACTGACAACTTTTCATATAGCATCTTTCCTCATTTACTTTGGTCTTCTCTATGTTGCTATAAAGGTTTTGTACATCTTTTGTTATTACTATTTAATGGTAGTAAATGCTATACACATGATTATAAATATTTTTATTTTCTAATTGACCAATGCTAGTACAGTTGAGTATTTAGATATTGATCTTGTACTAAATAACCCTGTTAAGCTGGGCATGATTATGCTTATAATCTCAGTACTTGGAAGGCTGAGACTGGAGGATCACAGGTTCAAAGCCAACGTTGGCAACTTAGTGACGCTCTCAGCAAACTGGTGAGACCTTGTTTCCAAATAATAAATAAAATCAGGTGGAGCTTGGAGGTAGAATGCCTCGGGGTTGCCTCCCCAAGGTAAAAAATAAATAAATAAATCTGTTAAATTATTACAATTCTAATAATTTGACTACAGTGGATTTTCTACATAATATAATCTTTCCACCTGTCAATGACAGTTTTGTTTTTTTCCCTTTATCTTTGCATTTCTTTTTCTTTCTGTACTGTATATTTAAGATTTCCAATAAAATCACGAATAGAAGTGGTGACAGTGGGTATAACATCTGAGTTATGTATGATGTACGGTGTAAGGTGTTTTTAGAAATATTTTATTAGCACAATTCACAATTGCCAAACTATGGAACCAGCCAAGATGTCCATCAACAGATGAATGGATTACAAAACTATAGGATATGCACACAATGGAATTTTACTCAATCATAAAGAACAAAATCATGTCATTTGCAGGGAAATGGATGGAAAACATTATGTTAAGTGAGATTATCAGTCACAAAAAGTAAAAAATCATATGCTCTCCCTAATATGCGGAAGCTAGGGAGAAAATAGGACATAAGAGGGGCTCTAGAGGAAGGAGAAACCTTACATGAGCAAACAAGGTGATGGGTGGGGGGGACACCCTAATGCACATGATTTACTTTCACAGACATATCAAAGTCAGTCACTAAACTGAACTTGAGAAGGAGGGAGGTTGAGGGAGTGGGGCGGGAATTGGGGAAGGGTTAAATGAGAGATGTGTGCTTGTATGCCTTTATCAGCTTGGACCTCACAAAGATGTATTCATCAATAATAAAAAAAAAAAGAAATATTTTATCAGATTAAAAAGGTTTCCTTCTATCCCTAGGTTACTAGTTTATTATGAATGAATGTTGAATTTTAACACTGTCTTTTCTTAAGTCCATAAAGATCACGATTTTTCTTTTAATCTGAATAGCAGATTATATCAATTTACATCCTATAATTAAACTAACCTCACATTCCTGGGATAATTCAGCCTGAGAATGATAACACCTTATATATACATTACTAGATTCTGCTTCCTAATATTTTGCTTGGGATTTTTACATTATACTCCTGAATAAGACTGGCTTGTGATCTTCCATTTTTTGTTTCTGTCAAATTTAGTATCAAAATTATGTCATTTCATTAAATAATCTTAGGGGTTATTTAAGACCAGAACTCTCTGTTCTGTCATTGCTATGCAACTTAGCTTAAAAAAAAAAAAAAAAAAGCTGGATGTGGTGGCGCATGCTTGTAAGGGAGGCTTAGACAGGAGGATCACAGGTTTGCAGCCAGCTTCAGTTACTTAGTAAGACCCTGTTTCAAAATAAAATAATAAAATAATAGAGCTGGGGGTGTAGCTTGGAGGTAGAATGCCCCTGGGTTCAACCCCTAGTACTGAAAAAAACAAAAAAAACAAAAAACCTGGCTTTGATGTTTTCTTTGGTGGGAGGTTTTATTTTTTTACTGATTCTGTTTCCTCAGTTATTAGAATTACTTACATTTTCTACTTTTCCTTTAGTTTTGAAAGTTGTACTTCCTAGGTATGGGTAACTTCTTCACAGTTTTCAAATATTTTCATAAAGTTGTTCATAATATCTAGTGTCTAAACTTGTTCCCTTTGCATTCCTACTTTTGCTTTTATTCTTTATCAATTTTGGCAGAGGTTTGATCATTTTATTAGACTTTTTAAAAAAGAAATCTTTTCCTCTGTCAATCCTCTATTTCATGTTTGTGTAGGGCAATTGGTCAAGAGCATAGACTCTGGTTCCAGACTACCTGGGTTCAAATTCCAACTCATATTTACTAGTTGTATGAAGTCAGGCAAAGTACATACTTCTTTCTCAATTCCTTTACCTATAAAAGAGTGGTCATAACAATACTCACCTCATAGAGAGTTGTTAGGCATATTGAGTTAACAAATATGATACTTAAAACACTATATAACATGTAGTAAATTATATGAGTATTTGCTACTATTAGTAGTGATAGTGCATTGCTGCAAAGTCAACTACTAAATTGCAACTAGTACAGAATAATTAAACAGATGTTTAGTTAGGATAGCAAGGTAAAATTGTTAAGCACATGGATCTTGTTGGTATGTCATATACTACATTATGTGGCTATTATTATTACTTAGCAAATTTACTTACCTAACAAATATAGATTAGAAATAATGCCTTAATTTATATATCAAAAGAATTATAGGCCCGTACAAAATATCTTTCATTTATTTATTTACTTATTTTTTGGGTGTGGCACTGGGGATTGAACCCAGGGACATTCTATCTCCAAGCTATACCCCCAGCCCTTTTTATTTTTTGTTTTGAAAGAAGGTCTCTCTAGGTTGCTGAGAGTCTTGCTAAATTGCTGAGGCCAGCCTTGAACCTGAGACCCTCCTGTCTCTGCAGGTATGCACGACCATATCTTGGTAAAATCTCTAATTTATACTCAACAAAAAAATTTAATCACAATAACGTATTACTTTTAATCAGACTGAAAAAGATTTAAAAAGAGACTGTTCCAGTACAAGCAAAGTATGGAAAAACTAATATGACAAAAAAAAAAAAAAACTGTTAGTGGGCAGATTATATTGTTAAAACCCTTCTGAGCCGGGCGTGGTGGCGCACGCTTGTAATCCCAGCATTTGGGAGGCTGAGACCGGAGGATCCGGGTTCGCGGCCAGCCTCAGCTACCTAGTGAGGCACTCCGCAACTTAGTGAGACTCGGTTTCAAAATAAAGAATAAAAAATAGGGCTGGGGGTATAGCTTGGAGGTAGAATGCCCCTGAGTTCAATCCCCAGTACC